>CM024755.1:38082735-38144008 GCA_014218235.1 Colocasia esculenta
TAGGCAGATAGCCTTAGAGTCAGGCATAGAGTTTGAGGATTTAGAGGTCCCTTTGTCTGTACCACCCTGCGGGTACGGTATCGACTAGGAAGTGCATTCCGTCGTTACCTATGTGCATTGAGGATAGAATCCTAGATGGGTCTTTCTTCTTGCTAAAGATGAAGGACTATGATGCTATTCTTGGTCTGGATTGGCTAGAGGAGCACTATGCGTTAGTGGATTGTCTCCGGAAGAGGATTGTTTTCCGCATTCCTGGTGAGGACGCGTTCTCTCATCCCTTGCCAAGGAACTTGGCGGGAAAGTTAGTCATCTCTGCCATGAAGGCGATGCGCATGGTAAACAAGGGTTGTGACGCTTTTCTTGCCAGCGTGGTACTAGTGCCAGAGGCTGATGAGTCACCTACTCTTGCAGAGATTGAGGTGTGCAGGATTTTCTAGACGTCTTTCCTGATGATTTGTCTGGTTTGCCACCGGATAGAGATATAGAGTTTACCATAGAGTTGCTTCCGGGCACCTCTCCTATCTCGAAGGCTCCATATCGGATGGCACCTGCGGAGTTAGCCGAGTTGAGGAGGCAGTTGCAAGAGTTGCTTGATAAGGGATTTATTCGCCCTAGTGTTTCCCCTTGGGGCGCACCTGTATTATTCGTCAAGAAGAAAGACGGGTCACTTAGGTTATGCATTGACTACAGAAAGCTAAACCAAGTGACTGTGAAGAACATGTATCCCTTACCTCATATTGATGATTTGTTTGACCAGTTGCGAGATGCATCAGTCTTTTCTAAGATTGACTTGCGATCTGGTTATCATCAGTTGAGGATTCGGAGTGAGGATGTATGCAAGACGGCGTTTAGAACCCATTATGGACATTATGAGTTTTTAGTCCTTCCTTTCGGATTGACCAATGCCCCTGCAGTGTTCATGGATCTCATGAATAGGGTGTTTAGGCCTTATTTAGATAGCTTTGTCGTAGTGTTTATTGATGATGTGCTGGTCTACTCTCCGGACGAGGCCACACACCATCAGCATTTGAGGTAGTGTTAGAGGTTCTTCGTGAGCACAAGCTGTACGCTAAGTTCAGCAAGTGCGATTTTTGGTTGCGCGAGGTTCATTTCCTCGGGCATGTTATCTCCGGTGCTGGTGTTGCAGTTGATCCAACAAAGGTCCAGGCAGTTATGGATTGGGAGATTCCCAGACCCCTTCGGAGATTCGTAGTTTTATTGGTTTAGCTGGTTACTATCGGCAATTTATTGAGGGATTTTCATCCATCGCCGCCCCTTTGACTCAGCTTACCAGAAAGGGAGTGAGTTTGTTTGGTCCGAGAAGTGTGAGAGTAGTTTTCAATTGTTGAAGACTAAGCTCATGACAGCCTCGGTGTTAGTCTTACCGAGCGGTGTAGAGGGTTTTGCTATCTACACGGATGTGTCTCGGATTGGTTTAGGCTGTGTGCTAATGCAGCAGGAAAGGGTAGTGGCTTATGCTTCTCGTCAGTTGAAGGAGCATGATAATAACTATCCGACTCATGACTTGGAGCTCGCAGCAGTGGTTCATGCACTAAAGATCTGGAGGCACTATCTTTATGGTGTCAGATTTGAGGTGTTTACCGACCACAAGAGCTTGAAGTATCTTTTCTTCTAAAAGGAATTAAACCTGAGGCAGAGGAGATGGATCGAGTTCTTGAAGGACAATGACTTCGACCTTCAGTATCACCCTGGAAAGGCGAATGTTGTAGCTGATGCTCTGAGTAGAAAGAGGCCATCTCTCTAGCAGAATTGGAAGATGTTGGAAGATGCGGCTTGCGCGTTGACTGAGTTAGAGCCATCGCTATGCCAGGCTTTTGTAGCTCAGTTATCTCTTAGGTCCTCAGTTTTGGATGAGGTGATCGAGCAACAGGGAGCCGACCCTAGACTCTTAGAGTTAGTGGGCAAGGCAAGCATTGCTCGTGATGAGGACGGTGTGATTAGATTTCAGCACCGTGTTTGTGTCCCTGATTTAGTAGATGTCCATGAGCATGTGTTATCGGAGGCTCATAGATCGCGATTCTCTATTCATCCGGTAACAAGAAAATGTACCAGGATTTGAAGAGATCCTTTTGGTGGTCTGGCATGAAGAGGGATGTAGCGGATTATGTATCCCGGTGTTAGTATGCCAGCAGTGAAGGCCGAGCGACAGCGACCATCCGGCCTTATGCAAAGGATGGACATCCCAGTGTGAAGTGGGAAGCTGTCACTATGGACTTTGTTTTGGGTTTGCCTCGATCTAGAAGGGGCAATGACTCGATTTGGGTAGTTGTAGATAGATTCTCGAAGACTGCTCATTTCTTACCTATGAAGAAGAAGCAGTCAGTAGAGAGTTTAGCTAGATTGTATGTTAGTGGTATCATGAGATTGCATGGTGTGCCGAAGTCGATCATTTCGGATCGAGATCCAAGATTCACTTTGAGGTTGTGGAAGGGTCTTCAGGATGCTTTAGGTTCAGAGCTGAAGCTCAGTTCGGCGTTTCATCCCCAGACTGATGGACAGTCCGAAAGGACTATCCAGACGCTCGAGGATATGTTGAGAGCGTGTGTGCTGGATTGGAAGGATGATTGGGAGCGTCATTTACCTCTTGTGGAGTTCGCATACAACAACAGCTTTCATGCGAGTATTGGTATGGCTCCATTCGAGGCGTTGTATGGTAGGCCCTGCAGATCTCCTTTATGTTGGGAGGAGACTGGTGATAGGCAGTTGATCGGACTGGAGTTAGTTCAGGAAACTTCGGATAAGATCCAGCTGATCAGAAAGAGGCTTGTTGCGGCACAGGATAGGCAGAAGAGTTATGCCGACAACAGGAGAAAGGATTTGGAGTTTGAGGTTGGCGATCATGTCTTCTTGAAGATATCGCCTACTCGAGGAGTCATCAGATTTGGCAGGCATAGTAAGTTGACCCCTAGGTTCATTGGCCCATATGAGATTCTCAGACGTTTCGGCAGCGTGGCGTATGAGCTAGCCTTACCCCCGGCGTTGGCTAGTGTTCATCCCGTTTTCCACGTTTCGATGCTCAGGAAGTATGTCCGAGATCCGTCTCATGTGATTAGTCATGAGCCAGTGGAGATTTAGCCAGATCTTTCGTATGTCGAGCAACCAGTAGCTATTCTTGACCGGAAGGTTCAGCATCTCCGGAACAAGAGTATTGCGTCGGTGAAAGTTCTATGGCGGAACTTCTCACGAGAGGAGGCTACTTGGGAGCTTGAGGAGCGATGAAGAAGAAGTATCCCCTTTTGTTTGAGTAGCGTCGTTCTAACTTCGAGGACGAAGTTTCTTTTGAGGGGGAGAGGGTGTAAGGCCCTCGAATTTTTGCATTGTAATGCATGTAAATAATTCATGTTGTGTATGTACGTATGTAAATATCTACGTAAGTACTAGCTAGTATACTATTGCATGCATGTGTATTAATTAGATGTAAATAATGTACGAAGGATATGATGCTAGTGTGTACGTAATAGTATACATATGACATATATAGGTATAAGATGTACATGGTTTGTGCATGTTTTAGAGTTCTGGCCGAAGGCCAGATTGGCGTCAATATCAACAGACGTCGATGTGGTGTCGGCGTCAACCATATGGACGCCAACACTAACCCCAGCGTCCAGCGATGTGGACGCCAACTTCTCTGACCTGCATGCATTGCAGAGCCCAGAATTCCGGGAGCAAGCTAGCTCACCCATTGGGGAGCGATCTCCAACGGTCTGAAAGCCCTCTTGTCTGACCTGCGTGAGAGGAGAGCTCATCTCCTCTATATACAAACCCCTGTTTCAACCCTCAGCCCTCTCTTGGCTCTTGCAAAGAGAAGAAGACAAACCCTAGTTTCTGTGAGAAGGACCTGTCTTTGCAAGCCTAGATCCGAGAATTTGGAGCTTCATCCGGCCATCTACAACGACTGGGAGATAGCTGGAGCATCAAGGAAGGCTTCCCCGATCTCTCTTTGGTGTCTACATTAGTCAAGAACCCGGAGGAAGGTGTTATTGCAGGCTTCTTGGGACTGCCTAAGGAGAGCTTCACCGCCATTTTAGATCCCCTTGTAGTATTTTTCAGAGGCAAGTAACCCTCACCCTCCGTCCATGTAGATGTCAAGTAGGGTTTTATAAATTTTATGTATTTTTCCTCGTGTCCTAGATCCCCCTTTCACCTTTGCATTTGAGTTCGGTTTGTGTTTCTGCACAGACAGGAACTTGGCGTCAATGCCCTTGACGCCGAGATCCCTGGTGTGCGTCCAGCGATCTTGCCGTCCACTCCTGGAACGGCCAGAGACCGCCGCCAAGTTCGTCTGGACAGAACAGTGAATGTTCTGCCTTCTATATGATTAATTTTGACGTGTTTTGCGATGAGGATATAATGTAATTCTTATATGCTATGTATACTAGCTAATGTGATGAATGGGAGAATGAATGTACATTTATTTTGTGGGTGGTTGAGTTTATTCGTCTATCTAATGTGTATGCGAAAAGAATGGTAATGTGTATTCACCATGATTCTAATGATCTGTGGCAAAGTTTTGTTGCCCAAATTTGTTAGACCATGTATGCATGATCCTATCTGTGCTATGAGTTTTTGACATTTTTCCCCTGCTTGTATGGTTATTGAAATTTCTATTTTGGGAAATAGAAATCATGCGTAGGTCATGTTAAATTTCCAGTAAATTATGTGTTGCTCGGTAAATTCGGGAATAAATTTTGACCCTGTGCATGCTAGGGTGCAGACAGTGAGCTGTTAAAATTTGTGATTATGTTCAACTCCATGTTAATTTGCATTATGAATAATAATGTGAAATTGATATTAAATTTTCTTTAACTTCATTTTAAGTCATAAAAATCTGAAAATTTTCATGTGGAATCATAAACTTAAGATCAGCATGTGGTTAAATTTTCAAGTTGTTTGGACAACTGTATAGTGAAATATGAATTTTTCCATGCAAGAAATGTGAAAAAGAATGCATGCTAATGTGGGAATAATGTGACATGTAGGTGTGATCTGATTTGTGTAAAATTGTGAGCATGTAGTCCCTGTTAACTATAGAATCATGTTAGGGAAAAACAGAGCCCTTGTGTGAATGAGAAAAAGAATGAGAGCCAAGTGACATGTGTAAAGATATGTGTTAAAAATTGGTAAATGTGTAAATTGTGCCAAGTGTGACATTGCTTCCATAGAGGGCAGTGGAACCGCATCAGGGAAAAGTCCCCCTTAGAAGGTTCAATGTGTTGTGATCGTAAGGGCATTAGGATGAAATCCTAGAGGTGGACAAGTACCACTGGTTAGGGTGGAGAGTTGTTCTCCCGGTCTGCGCAGTCCAAGAGTCGTCACTGTATTGCCTAGGTGACGTCTATGTGTATGTGATGTGATGTGTCCTTCTCTGGTGGTTTGGACTATGTGTCACGGCACTAAATGTGAAAGTGAAAATGTGTATGTGTTGATGTGTAAAGAAATGTGAATGTGAAAAATGTGTAAATGTGCATGTGTAAAGTGTATACTATGTGATTAAGAAGTTGTGTAAAAATGTGAAACCAAAATGTGAAGTTGTGAATTTGTGATCCATGTTGAAGTAATTTGAAATCATGTTAAAACAGCAAACTAAATGTACTTATAATCATGCTTTACATGTGCAAATTGCCTAGAATCCATGTTAGAAATGAATCTTAGTGATGAGTAGGTAATTTCATGCTTGTTGCCTTCATGTCGTGACTTAAATTGATTAAGTAGCTCTCATGTGTTAGATTATGCTTTCTAGTCCATGAAAAACCAGCAAGCTTAAAGTATGTGAAATGGTTATATGCATGTATACGAATGAGTAGTAACCATGTTAGCAATGTGTTCTTTTATGTATGTAAGCTAGTCATGCTAGATTGCTCTCATGTTTTAGTTTAAATGAAGGTAGAACTCTCATGTGTAGGAATGATTAGAGAGCATGTGATAGGAGATTTTTATTTAGAAAATCTGAAAGCATGAATCATGTGTTATAAGTAGAATCACCATGATAGGTTGTGAATGTCAATGACACGCATACTACAGGATTGTGTCTTGTGAATGTGTGTGTAAAACCTGCTATGATGTGTGCATGTATGGTAGGTGTAGAGTTATTTGCTGAGTCTTTTAGACTCATTACTTGCTTCGGTGTACAGGTGTAGTTGGTGACGACACACTTGCAGAGGAGGCAGTGGAGACCGACTCCGAGCGTGGAGATTAGATCGTCGGTGTACCTTGTGATATTTGATTTCCTAGTATGTAATTGCAACATTGTACTAGCATTATTATGGAAAGAAATGTTTAAGTGTGGACAATTATGTATTTGATTTTCAGCAATTTAATTGTGTGGACTTTTAGTTCTTTAAATGTTATCGAATCATGTATGTTAAATGTGGATGATGAATGAAATGAAGACAGTGGTTCTTTTACTTCCGCTACTCTGTTCTTATATTCACATGTATCTCAGCTGAATGTTATTGTTGGGTAAATGTCCCACTGTGATGACGCTCGCTATACTGACGTGGGTTGGTATAACCGTACCGATATAATGAGGGTCGTCACAGCTTACCATATAAATAGTGCCTCCAGATTTTTAATGCGAAGACCATGGAAGCCAACTCAAGATCATGCACGGGGTAGTTGACTTCATGTGTCTTCAGTTGTCTTGAAGAGTAGGAAATGACTTTCTCCTTCTGCATCAATACACAGCCTAGCCCAATTTCTGAGGCATCGGTATAGACAGAGAAACCTTCTCCCTCTATTGGAAGAGCGAGAACAGAAGCTGAGGTCAGACTTTCTTTTAGAGTTTCAAAACTCTTCTCACACTCTTTACTCTAGGAGTGGGGATTCTCCTTTCGTGTAAGATGCGTGAGAGGAAGGACGATTTTGGAGAAGTCCTTTATGAACCACCTGTAGTAACCAGTCACTCCTAAGAAGCTTCTAATTTTTGTGACATTGGTTGGTCTCTCCCAATTAGTACGGCTTCGACTTTGGAGGGATCGACGAAGATGCCATCCTTGGAGATGACATGGCCCAAGAAGGACACTTCTTCGAGCCAGAATTCGCACTTGCTCAGCTTGGCATACAATTTGTTGTCTCGCAAGACTTGCAGTGCTATCCTCAGATGTTCTTCCTATTCTTCTTTGGTCTTTGAATATATGAGGATATCGTCGATGAAGACGACCATGAACTTGTCAAGGTATGGTCGGTATATGTTGTTCATGAGTTGCATAAAGGCTGCAGGAGCATTGGTCAGACCAAAAGGCATTACAATGAATTCATAGTGTCCATACCTACTCCTGAATGCCGTCTTGAAAATATCGTCATCCTTGATCCTCATTTGATGATATCCAGACCGGAGGTCAATTTTGGAGAAATATTGAGCTCCAGATATCTGGTCGAAAAGTTCATCGATCCGGGGTAATGGGTACTTGTTCTTGATATTTAGCTGATTGAGTTGTCGATAGTCGATACACAGCCTCATCGACCCATCTTTCTTCTTAACGAATAGAACGGGTGCTCCCTATGGGGACGTACTTGGTCTGATAAACCCCTTCTCTAACAGCTCCATCAGTTGTGCCTTCAGTTCCTTCAATTCGGCAAGTGACATCCGATACGGTTGATGCGACATTGGGGCAGCTCCAGGTTTTAGCTCAATCGCAAAGTTGACATCACGTTCAGGGGAATCCCTGGCAGGTCTTCAGGAAACACATCGAGGTAGTCCTGGACTATGTGTATGTCTTCTATCTTAGAACCCTTCTTTTCAACTATTACAGCCGCAAGGAAAGCAAAGGAACATTTCCTTATCATGTTGTGGGCCTTTATGGCAGAGACTAGAGACATCCGTCTCTTATGTCTAATCCCAGTGAATGACAACTTAGGGAAATCACTAAAGGTAACTTTCCTTTTCTTACAGTCGACACTTGCCCCATAAGTGGACAACCAGTCGGCTCCTAGAATTACATCATAGCCTTCCATGGGCATACACACCAGGTCGGCTTTTAGGTTATGTTCTCCGACCATCACATCGGCAGATGGAAAATATTTATTCAATTCTCTTTCTTCCCCAGTGGTGTTGTGACACAAAATTCACACCCCATAGATATAGGTTTAGCATCCAAGGTATCAGCAAAATTTTGAGATATAAATGAATGGGTTGCTCCAGTATCAAATAAAACAAATGCTGATAGAGAGAAGACTTGTAGGGTACCTTCGACCACGCCACCTGTTGCCCAGCTAGGTAGCCCAGAGGGGGGGGGGGGTGAATGGTTCTTTAAAAATTATCGGCTTAAACCTGTTTAACAAAACAAACATAGAAGTGCACACTTTGGCTGATGTTAGTATTAGTTAGAATAGAAGCAATCACACAAAAGCAAACACACGATACAAGGATTTATCCTGGTTCAGATCTCCTTTCCTTAGGAGTCCTACGTCCAGTCCCTGAGCAATCTCTCAGGATTTCACTACCAAGGGTACTGTCCCCCTTAAGGACCCTTACACCCAGCCACAGCTGGTCTTCCTTCACACGAAGGGAATACAAGCACGCTGGATACCCCACCAGGTCTTCCTTCACACCAGAAGGGAACACATCCTGGATTCCTCACCAGGTCTTCCTTCACACACGAAGGGAACACACCCTGGATTCCACCAAGTCTTCCTTCACACATGAAGGGAACACACCTGGATTCCACCAGGTCTTCCTTCACACATGAAGGGAACAGGCACAAGACAAGAATAAGTAGGAAATCAAGCCCTGGATCAAGATTCAACAAGCTAAGATCTGAAGCAAGGAACTGAGAGCTTAAGAACAACAAACTAAGCTCACTCTCAGAACCAAACAGCTCTCTAAAGATATACAGAACAGTAAGAGAGCAAAAGAGCTAATCTAATGGAATGAAGCTTGGCTCTTGTGTGGAACTCGTAGAAGACTTGAGGGGAGTGATATCACTTTTTCTTTGCACAATTCTTTCAGTGTGTATATGCTTTTGGAGCTTCATTCTTCTATATATATCTTCAATTTGAAATTGAACGTTGAGATGTCCGTTGTCTCTAAGCTTTGTTTACGTTAGATTGAGTGGCACTTGGAAACTTCCAGTCAACAGTCTTTTATCCATTTGTGCACGCAAAGAGATAGGATCTTCTGGCGTCTATATGGTCCAACGTTGTATGACAGAATGTCTTTAGGGCCCTGCATACATTAAATGCTAGAACAGTAGACAGCTAGGCTGTCTCTTGTTGTCAGTAAACTTGATGTGAATATTCACCAAAATAGTAATGCCAAATAGCTTGTTCTAAAAGATACACACAGAGTAAGCATAATGGTAGACGTTATCGTTTGCATGCATGCAGAGATACGTTCAGTCTACATTTATGCAAAGGTGTCAGAAGGATATGCGTGACGACTTTGACTATTCAATGTTTTGACCAGTAGCAAAGTGTTATAACCTAATATCAAATTGTTATGCAAAACAAATCGTTATGATGACTTACCAAATCGTTATGCGAAGCAAATCGTTGTGATAAACTTAACAAATCGTTACGTGAAGTAAATAGTTATGATAAACTTAACAAATCGTTATAATGACTAAAGAAATCGTTGCAATGAGCGAACCGTTACGAATTCTAAAGAAATCGTTACAAAGTCTAAAGAAATCATTAGGATGAGCAAGTCGTTACGAAGTCTGAAGAAATCGTTATGAGGTCTAACGAAATCGTTGCGATGAGCAAATCGTTACGAGGTCTGAAGAAATCATTGTGATGAGCAAATCGTTACGAAGTCTGAAGAAATCGTTGCGATGAGAAAATCGTTACAAAATCTGAATAAATCGTTGCGATGAGCAAATCGTTACGAAGTCTGAAGAAATCGTTGCGATGAGCAAATCGTTACGATGTATGAAGAAATCGTTGCAATGAGCAAATCGTTACGAAGTCTGAAGAAATCGTTGCGATGCGCTCTCTTAACGAATCGTTATGAGAACAACTTCTTTTATCTAAGCAATGTTATGGGTAAATCGTTATGGCTCTACTGAAATTGATGTAACATGAATAAAGTCGATGTGGTAACGATTTCTGTTGAAATCAAATGATGCTTGAAAGCTATGAAGAAACCGTTGAAGCATTGAGAAAACGTTATGAGGAAATCGTTGCAGTTCTACTGTAATCGTTGTGATCTACAAAAGAAACCGATGTGTACTTAGATAAAATATGATGCTATTTATGCAGTGTGAGAATGCTTACCTATTTTGACTTGTTTTTCTTTGGTATTATTTCCTGTACTTAAGACTTGTGAAAGTAGTCAATTTACCAAAGTAACATGGTTTTGTTAATCACAAAAATAGAAATGTAATATATTAAATTATATGGGGATAGACTGTTCATCAATCTCCCCCTTTTTGGTGATGAGAAAACTTCAACAAATAGTACACATAATTCTATAAATTCTGAAATCTTATGAAACAAGAAATATGTATTTCAGAGCTTGTAATAGTTCTCCCCCTTTTTGTCATTAAGCAAAAAGATATACATCGACAAAGAAAAGAGAAGAGAAAGATAAGGAATAAAGCTCACTAGATTAGTCCTGAGGGGGTACAGGGAGATAGAAAGCAGGGGATAAAAGAGAGGCAAAATGAGAAATGATTTCCCAGGCCTGCTCTTCCTGCTTCTCAAAATACATTTTGAATGCCCCAGGAGCTACAGAGTAGGATGCTCCCATGGAGGAAGCCATCCTTTTGAGATGAATAGTCAACTGCTTATCCAAGAAATCAGCATAAGCATCTCGGTCCATGGACATTTTGTAGAAGTTGACTTTACCAAAACTGGCACAGGCAAGGAATTGTTCGACAGTGATAGGGTAGAAAACCTACTGATGCTTCATGGTCTGGCACATGGCTACATACACTTTGTACCTTTCAACCCAAATGAGATAGGGATCATGTACAGTGTGAATGGAGTTCATGTCCAGAAATGTAGCAGCTGAGATCTCAGGTTGACCTTCCCTGGCACGAGACTCATTGACTTCAAAGAGTTGCTATGTAGAGAGAGGATAGATCTTGGTGCACTGAGCAGGAGTCAATCTTTCACATTCTGACAAGACAGGGGCAAGATCTTCAGCACTGACATGGCCCAAAAGGTATTCTCTAAATACAAATCTGGAGAAGGCCACCATACAGCCCTTTTTCACTTTGATTCTGCCCATAACTCTGGCAAATCGCTCAAAAATGACTGACCTACTGAGGTGTCCATGAGCACAGAGTACAGAGGAGGAAGAGAAGTAACCTCTGGCAACTGAAGGGTGGCAAAATCTACCTAGAGGGGTTCAGTGCGGCAATCAGGTCCAAGATTTTTGATAGCTTGCCTGAACTGACTGACCTGAACTTCAGGCAAACGATGAAGGTATCTATAATCATTGAGCATTTTGAAATGCCTGATCATCTTGATTTCTTTCTGGATGAATGGGGTAAAGGTGTTGTTATGATGAATCAGGAACCATTCGGATAGGGTTAGAGACTGATCCTTGGAGGAAATACTTCAGATCTGGCACGAAGAAATCTGTTGTACAGCTCTTTATTAGAGCGACCCCATTGCTCTTCAGATAAGGATTGAGTGGAAGAAAAGATTTTCTTTTTGATGAAAGGGGACAGAGATGTATAGGGTAAGATAGTGTTTAGATGATCAGTAAGATGGAGAAAAGGAAGATTGAAAAGAGAAGCAACGACAACTTTGGTGAGATATTCTCTGTAGAGAGGACGATTCTTGGTGACCTCACAGAGTGAAAACTCAAAGGAGGATATAAAGTACTTGAAGAGGAAGATGATGTCTTCCTTTTCTTATGGACGGGACTGGAGGGATCTGCTTCATGAATATGCTTGCCAACCTTGAGAACAGAACCAAGAATGGCATTTTCAAATTCATCCTTGATGGTCTCAAGATAGGGACCAGCAATCTGAGCTTCCCTAGGAATAATGGTGATGAAAGAGGGAGGAGGTTCAGGATGAAGAAAAGAAGAGTTGGAAGAAGTTGGTGTAGATGGTCCAAAGGAGGGTGGACCGGAAGAAGAGGAGGCTCCAGTTGAGGAGGAGACTAGAGGAACCTCAAAAACAGGTGGAGGTGGAGGAATGGGTGTGGAAGATGCATGAGATGAAGCGGATTGAGAAGGAAAAGGTGCAGGTGAGGAGATGACTCTGGGTTGTGGTTCTTGAAGGTTTGAGGTGCAGGTGGAGCTGTGGAGGAAGAAGGAAGTGAGGGAGGAACAAGGATCTGAGAGGATGAAGGAGCTGGGGGCTCTGGAGCTACAGCTCCTTCTTCTGCCAAGTTCTGCTCAGACTCAACCGGCCTGGATGGCCCTGATCCTTCTGTATGAGACCCTGATGGTCCTGGCCCTTGTACTGATGGCCCTGAAGGCCCATACTTCACAGCTTCTTCTTCTGCAGGAACCACAGATGGCCCTGACACTTGCACTGGTTCAAATGGCCCTGATGGCCCTGAACCACTGACATCTGCTTGAGGGTCTGCTTCTGTTGTCCCTGGTGGCCATGGAACATCTTCTGCACTCCTCTGAGCAGCAGGAGGAGAAGGAGGAGGAGCTTGGGTTCCAACAACCTTCAAAATCTCAGATAGCATTGACTTCATGCTACCCATCTCCTTGTTGAACCATTTCATAGCATTTCTTATTGAATATAACTCCTTGATGCTGAGGCCTGGCTCATGAAAATAGAATTCACATCAGATTGCAATGAGCACAGTATTTCTCCTTGAGCATCCATCCTCTCAATCACATGCTTCAAATTTATTATAATTTTCTATCACTGAGACCTCTGATGTGGAGTATCAGCAAGGAGAGGAACTTCAGAAGCAACTCCCTTCCCTTCTCACTTGCATAGTCCATAGGTGCCTATTGATCACCCTCATCATCTTCAGAGTCTGAGGAGCTAGCTGTTACTCCTTCTTGAAATTGGTGCTCAGAGGGGTTTTGATTTCCCTCCCTTGAGTTTCACTTTCCTCTTCAACTACTACTTCTTCTTCTTGTGCTGCTGCTGCTGCTACAACTTCTTCCGAGGAACATCCTCTGTCACTGATTGCTCCCCCTCAATGGGAGCATCTTCCATCACAGCATCTACTTGTGCTGAAACTTGCTCTTGCTGGCCTGGAGCTTCTTCCATGACCCTTTCTTCGGTGTGGCCATCTGCCACAGATTTAGTTACATGTGGATCACTTGCAACTGGCTCCCCCTGAGAAATGGAGTCCAGTACCTCCCTAAGTAGAGAGCCTACTTGGGAAGAAGGAAAAGGATCCTCTGAAGATTGCCCAAAGGGCTCAATGTACTCAGAAGGGATGTCCTCAATTCTTCTGCTTGCTTCTTCTTCTGCTGCTGATGGTACTGCTGTTGTTGGTGCCTCTACTACGACTACTTCTTGTACTGGTGCTGCTGAAGCCGCTGGTGGCTCTGCTACTGCTGGTGTTGGTTCTAGATCCTCTTGGACTTTACCAACGATGGCTTCACCCTCTATAGTGCCAACTTTTGTCCAAACACCATTAACTAGTGAGAAACCGCTTTTCTTCAAATTTCTGGACCTAATGGCTTGGCCTATTTTCTCAGACACATCACCAACTACACTAATGCCAAAATGTTGGAAATTCTTATCAGGAGATGGGCATAAGGTAGTGAGATATTCAACTTGCTCTTGGTGTCCCACACCTGAGAGCTGGCAAACTTCATCCTTTCTATTATCAATTCAGCGGTATTGATTTCCTGATTCTGGATAACCCAATACATCAGGTCTGAGTCTGCCCTGGCACAGGTTGAAAATGATGCACTTCTAGGTACAATAATTTAACAAATAATGAAGTGCATCAATCTATTGAAGGCACTAAGCTGGTTGATATCCAGCTTCCATCCTTCAGCTTATACTCCGGACCAATAATCCCTAAACCCTTGGTATTAATGTCCTCTGAGTGGATGCCACTGCGACCGGTAGTAAAAACGACAAACAGAGATGCCAAAAGGTCTCTAGTGATTCCAATCTGGGTACCCTTGACCATGGAAGTCAAGGTCCCATCCGCCTCAGTTTTCAAGCACACATAAAAAGCTTAACCAAATCCAGATACTTACTTCAGATAGGGTTGCGATCTTTGTCCATTTCAGCCTTTGTAGAGCTTCAACCAAACTGCCCATGCCATTTTTCTCCAGGTTTGCTAGATCCACTGCTTTGTTACCACAGACTTTTGCCTTGACTGTTGCGAACCTTGCTTGCTGCTCTACTGTGAGGAACGCAGCTCCGTAGCCCCCAAGACTACCGGAAACAATGGAGATGGCGATGGATTTGGGTGGAGGATGTTATCTGGAGGAATGAGAAGGTGGCAGGAGTGAAAGCCCTTAAGAAATTCTTCGCGGGAAAAGAAGAGGGGCTTCAAATTTGCAGAAAGTCGAAGCCGGAGTCGTTAGGGTATCGGCTCAGGCATACAGACGAAGGAGGAAAGGTGAACGGTAGGAGATGAATCGTTCCCCACATCGATTGCGGTATAAATAGATGCTTTATTGAAAAGAGAGGCGCCAAAAAGGCGGCAGAAAATGACAAACGAGTTTAACTATTCTATAATGCTTTTACAAAGATACCGTCAAGATAGGATAATAGGATATTTCATTTGCTTAAAGCCATGGAGAGAAAACCTACTTAAATTCTGAAAATTTATTTTCAGTTTAACACAGAAATCTTTTCACAAATTACGTATGCCCCAATTCATTTCTAAGAGATGTGACTCTCTCTTCGGGTAAGGCTTTGTGAAGATATCTGCTAACTGATTATTTGTGACTATGAATGAAATTCTATATTACTATTAGCTACAAGATCGCGAATAAGATGATATCTAACCTTAATGTGTTTGGTTCTTGAGTGCTGTACCGGATTCTTGGTTAGGTTTATGGCACTAGTGTTGTCACACAACAGTGAGATAGACTTGATGTGTTCTCCATAGTCCTCAAGCTGTTGCTTTATCTATAGGAATTATGTACAACAACTTCCATCAGCCATGTTCTCAGCTTCAGCTGTTGAGAGTGCTACTGAGTTCTGCTTCTTGAAGGACCAGGATATCAGACACCCTGCAAGGAATTGACAACAACCACTGGTGCTTTTTCTATCTAATTTGCATCCAGCATAGTCAGCATTAAAGTACCCAACTAAATTTATTTCACAAAAATTTTTGGATACCAAATACCTGGATCATGGGTTCTAGACAAGTATCTGAAAATTCTTTTAACATTGATTAAATGAGATTATGTAGAATCTGCTTGATATCATCTTTATCACTGTCCATTCTTGTTAATGTGCTCATTGATGTTGACAGTGGTTTGGAATTTTCGAATCCAAATTCTTCAAGAGCTTCTTGGTATATTTGGCTTGACAGATGTGGGTGCCATCTTTTCCTTGCTTGATTTGTAATCCAAGGAAGTAATTGAGCTCCCCCATCATGCTCATCTTAAACTTTCTCTGCATCAGCTTTTCAAAATACTTGCAAAGGGATTCGTTAGTAGATCCAAAAATAATGTCATCTACATAAATTTGTACAAGTAATATGCTTTTGACCTTTGATTTGACAAGTAGAATGCTATCTACCTGTCCTCTAGTGAGACCATGATTTAATAAAAGAGAACTAAGCCTTTCATACTGGACTCTAGGTGCTTGCTTTAAACCATAGAGAGCTTTATGAAGTTTAACAACATGATTTGGAAATTCTGAATCAACAAAACTTGGAGGTTGTTTTACACACAATTCCTCACAGGTGCATAGGTTTCATCGACCTCTATGACTTCCTCTTGGGAATAGCCTTGAGCCACCAATGTCCAGATACCACTTGGATGCTTGAAAATTTCCTGAGATTAAAACATCAAGCTTTAGGTACCCAAGTTCTTTTGGGTCCTGGTTGGTTAGTGTCAACATTTTCCCTTTAATTATCCATTTCTTATGTCTTGTTGGGCAATATATTTTATATGTCCTAACCTGTTGCAATGAGTACAATAAGACATTTTTGTTACTTTTTCAATATATGTAAAGTTTGCTTTATGCTATATCTTGTTCAAGTATAAATTTAGGAGTTGTGTATATTTTAGGATGAATAATTGTTTCTTCATTTTCTGGTGGTATATACCCTAAACCTTGTTTCTTCCTTCCTGAACGTCTAGCACCTTTTAGTATTAAGGAATTTTTACCATTTGTGAAATTTTCCAATGTGCTTGATAGTTTGTCATTTTCTTCATTTAAAGTCTTAATTTCTTTTCTTAGTTCATCTGCACTCTCCTGTTTTTCTAATCTCATTATTTGTTTATTTTGTCTATTAGGTCTTCACACAATAGTTCATTCCTCCTTTTAGTTCAGTTACTTATTTTCCTAATTCTTCATTTTCTATTTTTAAATCTGAATTTGTGTTTTCTAAGCATGCAATATTCTTCTTACTAGCTTTTAATATTTTTGTTACTTCCCTGTATTTACTGTATAATTCATTGAAGGCTTCTTCTAAATTATCAGAATCAGTATCATTGCATGAATCGAAAGATGAGTCAGAAGTTACCTTCTCTTCAGTGTTTGCCATGAAAGCCAAGTTGGCTTCTTCTTCATCACTAGTTGAACTTGACTCACTGTCTGAGTCGCTACTGTTACTCCATGCTGCTGCCATAGCCTTTTTCTTATATCTTCTGAATTTCCTGGAGCTCTCTCTCTTCCTGAATTCAGGTTTCTTGAGTTTGGACATTTTGCTCTGATATGTCCTGGCTTTTTGCATTCATAGCATGTAGGCTCATCCTTCTTTGATCTTTTCCATCTAGTTTCTTGAAGTCTTTATTTCTCTTGAAGTATCTTCTACCAGACTAGAACTTCTTCTTCTTGGCTAAAATGTGCTGCAGTCTTTTGATAGCATGGCTTCTTCATCTCACAATCACTTGTTCTTCACCTTTAGTGATGACTCATCTGATCTTTCTTCTTCTGCTTTAAGAGCATTTGGATGCTTCTTTCTACTTGAGGATTCTCCCAATCTTTCCATATTATCTCGTGGGCCATGAGAGTGAAAGGTTTGCGGAATCCCAATATGGTAATCTAGAAGGGGGGGTTGAATAGATTACTATTAATTAAAAGTTTGAAAACAACCCTTTTTCAATCACAACAAAGTCTTTTGAATTTTCTGTACAAACAACGTGAGACTTAGATGTGTTGACGATGTGTAGATGAGTTAGCAATCTATCTAGTGTGTGAATGCAACGTGCCTATCAAGCATCTAACGTGAAAAATGTTCAAACCACAGGACACGAAGATTTACGTGGTTCGGAGTACACAAATCGTGTATGCTACGTCCACGACACACACACACGCAGAGAAAACTGCTTATGAGCGAGTTCGGTGACTACAACTCACACACACGTGTTTTTGATGTGCACCCATGATCAGAACAACACACACACGTGATCTTAAGCACAAGGATCGCTTGAATCACCACAACACACACACGGATGGTAGAAATATGAAAACATAGAGAGTTCTGAGTGAGAGAATAAATCCTGGTGAAGAACTCTTCTGAGAACGCCTGGAGGAAGTTCAATCTTCGACTTGAATGCTTTGAGTCGATGGAGAAGGTTGAATCCTCGACGTTCTTCCTTTAGGAACTGCTGGATCGACGGATCTTTAGGGTTTTGTACAGCAGTCTGAAGTAGGGCAACAACAACTCTTGTGAAACTTAGAGTAGCTCTAGGGTTTTTGGTTGTGGCTGCTTCTATATGAAATTTCCTTCAAAGAGCTGTTTAAATATAGGAGTTCTCACATGGAGAAACGTGAGAGTTGGAAACACCTCCTAGGATAACTTAGAAACTTTCCGTAGTTTGAATTGTACTCCGTCTGTCGACAGGTCTGGCCATCTGTCGACAGGCGATAGTAAAACAGAAGTATGGATCTTCAGTTCTGTGAGATCTGTCGACAGTCGAAGACCATCTGTCGACAGATGTGCTCTTTTGTGTAAACGACAGAAGTCTGGATGTTCTGGACTGTGAGATCTGTCGACAGCCGATCTATCATCTGTCGACAGATGAAGACTTTCTGAACTATGGGTCTTCTGGCAGACCACACCTGTGAGATCTGTCGATAGGTCTTTGTGTCTGTCGACAGGTAACCTTGTTTTTTGCTTTTTGTGATCTTTTTCACTTGCTTGGAGAGAGCTTGACTTTGTGCATTTGTACCTACATGATGAAACATGTAAAATTAAGTATTTTGAATACACAAACAATCAAGTATTGCATTAGTTTCTTTTTCATGTGTTACATGTATCAAACCTCAATTGAAGTTATTCATCATCAAAAACATGTTGTTATAATGTTAGAATGAATGAAAACCCAACATTATCCCCCTTTTGATGATGACAAAAATTATCAATTAATGCACATTGAGGTTTCTCCCCTTTTGACAACATCTAAAAGCATTCATCAGACAAACATATAGACAAACATGGAACATGGCACTGTGAATTCATTGATTGAAGGAGGCATACACAGTACAAAAAGTTGTTTGACTGAGAGTAAACATGAAAGGGAAAGAAAATACATGACCACAAAGTGAAATAAAAAGACCATAAGACTCAGACAAGACAGGACATAGACACTACGTGAAGACCCATTCCTAGACATAAAGCCTATCTAGGCAGCATCATCTGCAGGTGGAGCTGGAGCCTGACGAGTGTTATGCATCTCTGTCTGAAGCCTTGTCATACGGAGCTGGAGCTGGACTTGAGTGTCTGCAAGTGATTCCAGACTCGAATCCACTGTGTCCAATCTTCTATTCAGCTTCTCAAATCCAGTGGACATCTGTAGCTGTAGCTATGCAAGAAAATCTCTAATGGATGGTTGAGCTGGAGCATCACTAGCAATCTCAATGCCCGGCATACCATGTGATTTAGACTGGGAGTCTTCATCCTCGTCATCTTCAGCATCATCAGCAAGATTCTCATCTTCGTCTTCAGCATTCTCCCCTATGGTATCAGCAGGTGTACCTTACCCTTAAGCTCCGGGTAACAATCCATCAACAAGCTTGTATCCCATGTGATGTGCTGTAGTGAGATCAAAGCTATTGCGAGAATTTAGCTCTATGCACTCGCTGTCTGGAATGTCAATGCCGATGAAACTCATCAGGGAGGTAAGTGGACAGGCAAAGGGCATCGACCTTCGGGGTTGGTAGAATGTTTTTTGGATAAGACTAAGCATCAGAAGTGGGAGATTAATGGGTTCACATATGAGGAAGAAGGTGAAGTGAGATTTGTGAACATCGGTGACCAACTCCCGACTGCCATGTTTAGGCGCAATCATGGTAGTGAATGTGGTGGATCATCCTGATCAATGGAGGAAATGAAAGAGTTGCATTGAGTTTAGAGATTTTCTTGGTGCCATCATAATCCTCAAGTGTGAGGAGAGGGTAGTAGACAGAGGCATCCGATTTGTGGCTTAGGATATCAACTCCAGAATTGGGGATTTGAAGGGCTGTGCAAAGAAGATTTTCAGTGAGTTGAAAAGTTGTGCCCTTGACGGTGGTAAAGAAACGATTATCTGGAGTGTAGCCAAGGTGGTTGTAGAAGTCACGAATGGCGGAAGGAGAATACCGCTTGTGATGGTAAAGAAACGTAGTCCAGCCCTGATTGTCAAATAGGGGTTGGAGATTAGGAAACATGTCGGCCAAGGACTCAAACTCTACATACCGTTGCTGGACAAACTTGGTATGCGTCCCCTTGGAGTGAGTGAGGTGAAGATGGGGAGGCACCACAAGCTCGGGAAGACGATTGTCCCGATGCTTTGTCCTGCACTCAGCCTCAGCCCCGTCGGCCCGAGAAGAGGAAGGACGGTGGCGAGAAGCCAGTTCTTCAATGGCCTGGAAGACATGAGGAAGGCTAGAGGAAGAAGGATGAGCGTGAGAGAGAGACGTGGGTGAGGGCTCGGATGAGAGGAAGGAAGACCGGAGGAAGGTAGGGTTTTCCCGTCCAGACAGGGTATGGAGATTTGGAGGGGAGGTGGAGAGGGGTTTGGTGGTAGGAGGGGAAGGGTCCTGTGGATGCCTTTTTATAGAAAGAGGAGGGGATTTTAAAAGGCAAGCCCCACCAAAAAAGTCCCAAACGGCGTGCCCGTTGGACTTCCCAAACCGGGTTTGCCGCCGGCTGTCGACAGATGACAGGGGATCTGTCGACAGATCCTGCAGATTTTCTGCCAGTGATTTTTGATGTGGATTTTGAAGAAAGAAATGGGAGCATTGGTTACATGAGGCATTTGTAAGGTGTAAGATGGGTAAACACATATTGTAACCTATCATTGTCATGGACATTAAGGCTCTCCCACTTACCTAAATGGTTTAAACATAATACCCAAGGGACTTAAAGTTAAAGCATTAAGAGAACATTTTCCATTCGTTGAGAGAAAAGACACCATTACCCTTGGTTGATTAAGGACATTGTAGATCAACACTATCCCAAGTTTATGAGGATCAAATGATGATTGAAATAAATGTCTAAACTTCTGGATAGCCATAGACACTACATGACCTTTAGATTTGAGACACTTGGAGGCTTCACACTATTTCATTTTTTGCTTTCAAGAAAAGAATGCAATGGGAAAAGTGATATTCAAGATAACTTCACACCTTTTGACATGAGGATAGACATGACAAGTGCTCGTACCCCCAGTTACTCAGTCGAAGTTTCCATTATACGTTGTATAGAGATAATGAGTTTGCTTTTGACGCGAGGACAGACATTGGTGATGCCCGTCTCCCCGGTTACTCAGCAGACCCATCATAGCTCTACCTTTATCCCAATTTTTGTTTTTAAATGACGTTGTATATATTTTTTTGAAATAGATAGCTTTTCTCCATTTTAGCTTAAACTAAGATCAAGGAGATGTATATGATGATCCTTCAGTTCAAAACATAAAGTTCAATGACCAGAAGATTTTTCAATTGCATTGAGAATGGTGTGAGCCTACAAGGAAATATTCAATGGAGTTTAGGTGTTAATCCTCTAAGATAGTTCAAAGTTTTCAAAATGATGTAACATAAACCCAAGCATGAGTAGTATGTCCAAATCATGGTGGTTTAGGGGATAGCATCAATATCATGTGTATATGATGAAGTTAACATGTATATCTACCCAATAAACCTTAGTGAAAGTACATGAACTTGCTCAGTAAGTAGTATGTGAAATAGGCATGAATTGCTTGAAGAGTTGGTGTCTGTCGACAGCTAGAGAAGTGCCTGTCGACAGATCACACAGACAGAAGAAAGGCCAGTTCGGGCAGAGCAGAACCTGTGAGATCTGTCGACAGATAAGTTGTCGTCTGTCAACAGATTGCACAGACAGAAGAATTATAGTTTTGTGAGGCCTGATCTGTCGACAGATGGAGTGGGAGCTGTCAACAGATGCCTGTGCAAAACTGGTTTAAGGTTAGAATGAAGAGTGAGATGATCATGACAAGTGAGGGAATTGAAAATACATATGAATGAGTGATTCTCCTCTCATGAAGGACATCTAACCTAGACTTGCTCCCCCATAGTGTGTGCTCATATGAAAACAAGCAATTGAGTATTTAAGACACACTATTACAACTAGACCAACCATGTGAGCACACCAAGCTTTCAGGAAGACAAATTGTTAAGATTTTCAATGTTCACTGAAGTGGAGAATGGGTAAATTGTAAAGAAACTCATCCCTATATAAAGTACATACTCTTTACATGCATGTCAACTATGGATACGTGGCGGAGGATCTTTCCTCAACGCATAATGAGAGTTTCCAAACAAGCTTTACTTGTTCTTCCACAAACACTATTTAATATACCTCATAGTTGGTGCACACAAGAGACATATGCTCAGTATATGGATAAGTTTCACTGCAATTTACACAAGTCCAATTCTCTCTCAAAGTTGTGAATCTATCTTCAGCTAGAGGTTTGGTAAAGATGTCAGCCAATTGTTTCTGTGGGTATGAAACTGATTTCTAAGGTTTTGTTGGCTACCTCATCTCTCAAGAAATGGTGACAGATTTCTATGTGTTTTGTCCTAAAGTGTTGATTGGGATTCTTTGATAAGTTGATTGCACTGGTGTTGTCACATAGGATAGGTGTGCATCCAATATCAATGTTATAGTCACACAATTGACTTTTTATCCACAACACTTGTGCCGCACAACTCCCTGCAGCAACATATTCTGCCTCTGCAGTGGAGAGTGCAACCGAGTGTTGCTTCTTGGATGCCCACGAAACCATGCAACTGCCAAGGATTTGGCAATAGCCACTAGTGCTTTTCTTGTCAATTTTACATCCAGCATAGTCAGCATCAGAATATGAAACCAAGTCAAAGCTACTACCTGCTGGATACCAAAGACCCAAATCAAACGTACCTAAGAGATATTTGAAAATTCTCTTAACTGCAATTAAGTGGCTTTCCTTTGGACTAGATTGGTATTTAGCACAGAGGCAAACACTGAACTGAATATCTGGTCTACTTGCAGTAAGATAGAGGAGAGAGCTAATCATACCTCAGAATTGTTTGGCATCTACCGGTTTACCTTTCTCATCTTTTTCAAGTTTTATACTTGTGCTCATGGGTGTTGAGGCAGGCTTTGATTGTTCAAATTGAAACCTTTTTAGTAGCTCTTTGACATACTTTTCTTGGTTTATGAAGAAGCCATCCTCCATTTGCTTGACCTGCAAACCAAGAAAGAATTGAAGCTCCCCCATTAGACTCATCTCAAATTCACTGTGCATGTGTTTGGAAAATTCCTCACACAGTGAAGGGTTAGTATATCCAAAAATAATGTCGTCCACATAAACTTGAACAACAATGATGTGTGTGCGAACTTTCTTTGTAAAGAGAGTTTGGTCTACTTTACCTCTTGAGTAGTTTTTGCTTACCAGAAATGTACTTAATCTGTCGTATCAAGCTCGGGGTGCCTGTTTCAAACCATAAAGAGCCTTGTGCAATTTATAGACATGGTTAGGTTTCTCATGATCTTCAAAGCCCGGTGGTTGAGAGACATAGACTTCCTCTTTTATGTAGCCATTCAGAAAGCAGTTTTGACATCCATTTGATACAATTTAAATTTGTTTGAGCATGCATATGCTAACAAAATTCTAACTACTTCTAGCCTAGCTACAGGTGCAAAAGATTCTTCAAAGTCTACACCAAATTCCTGATTATATCCTTTTGCAACCAGTCTAGCCTTGTTTCTCACCACTTTACCCTCTTCATTGAGTTTGTTTCTAAGACCCACCTTGTACCTATGACATACATTTCAGGGGTTTTAGGAACTAACTCCATACATTATTTCTTTGGAATTTCCCAAGCTCCTCATGCATAGCATCAATCCATGAATCTTCTTTTAAGGCTTCTTCAACATTCTTGGGTTCCACTTGAGAGACAAAAGCTAAATGGTCCTGTTCAACTATTTGATTAACCTTTGTCACGTCCCGAGAATTACGCAGCAGATATTATTTCGAATAATTCGAGTCGATATCTTGAGACGTGAACAGTCGGTAAATAAGCCTCTAGCTAGCACGCACTAAATGTGTATCAACACAACATCATAATAGGGCCCAATGTGAACTCAATTATAAATTGTATTCAAATCTCATATTTGTCTCAGATAACTAATACAGGACTAAGACTCAATAAAAGGAAAGTACATAATACTTCTCACTTCCTACTACATGTTCTAACTCTCAAAGCAAATTACTATAACTAGACTCATAGTTGGAATGCTCATCACTCGGACGCATTCCCATCCTCGACTTGCTCTTCCTCTTCCACTTCATAGTCACCTAGATGGGGTAAAAGTAGGGAATGAGCAAACTAGCCCAGTAGGATTTATATCTCAATGTGCGGGCAATGATATAAGTGATTAACATTTTAGAACTAGGCAAGTACGATGAATGATATGCAAGTACGAATAAAACTCGTTAAAACATGATATATATAAAACAAGCTAGAGAGAGTGATTACGATAGAACAAGATTGGTGAACGAGATAGAACTAGAAATAGATCACTTTGCACAAGCACGCAAGATTTCAATTGATGTCAAGAAACGCAAGATATCATTAATTGCATTAAATGCAGAATGGCCATATCACGCAAGCAAGCAAGATTTCACAAGCACGATCAAGTAACACTAATCAGGCACGTAGACACCAATGTAAACCAAGAAAAGATCCATCAAGAATGTTCACCAGGACACGTGTATGTGGTTATGTATCTAACATTCAACACGCACGCACGATTTTCCCAGCACAGATGCAACGCCAGTAATCATTATACCCCATGGTTAAAAGTATATCTATGACTCGCCGTCATTGGGGCTAGATTGGAGCCCTTGGACACACGCCGTGCCCTGTCAGCATCTCACTTAAATTTTTAAATGTAGATACCCACAGTCATTTATAATGGCCAATGAGAGTTTCAATAAGTAAGCATGTGTAATGTCATGTTCATGATGATGAGGAGAACAAGTAATAAGTAATGGAACATGATTTCATGAGTACAATGGTCAAGAGATAAATTCGACAGCATAACAGTATGATTTATACTTTCGTTCAATCTTTACATTAATGGCTTTAGTCTAGTTTGTAAGTCACACTCACGAGATCAAGAAGAGAAAGGAAGTGCACGCTATCTCCAGGGAACTTCAATGGTACAACCAACTCGTCGGCCATGTGGGAATCCATGGTCAGAGGAGATTTACGGAGGCCTTGGTGAAAAGGTCGCTAGTCTACCGATTCGGAATGACGGTAGAGAGTTTCCAATTTCCCAAGAAAAGGCTACCTAACAGTGCTAGTGTGTAGTGCGGTACGCGTGTCTCAATTCTCAAACCATCGGTCTCAAACTCGCAGGAAGCACTTGACAATATAACATGGAATAAAACTATGCACTTTAACTCATCATGGTTGCAAGATTTTTGATAACTCTTATCATTTAAATATGGTAGAACAGTAGGAAGATTAAATCACAAGAAACGTGAATGGATCATAACATTTAAGGAGCACTTAGAATAGCATCCATGTAATTAAAGCTTTTTAAATGGGTTAATCGCTTTTAAGCCATTAAACAACAATCATGTAATGATCAGACCCAAGACAGGTAACTTACACAGCAAATATCACATTTATACAGACCTCGGGTATATGCGGAAAACTTTGTAAGAAAACACGAGGTTTCCGGTAAAAATCCTGAGATCGCGACATAGCCATATAAGGAAGGCGACAGGTCGGGCCCAGAAGACGACATAGGGGTGTGAGCATCGCGACAGGGTCGTCAGATCAGGTAGTCGGATAGCGACGGAACGCATGTCGCCTTGAGAAGGTGACAAGGGGTATGTCGCAGTCAACCCTCTGAAAGCGACATATCGGGCCGTCGCGTTCACAGGGTCCGTGCCTGGCTCGGACAGAGCAAGGACAGTGCCTTGGATGCGGACCTATCTTTCCTTCTTTTGACATAGGGTTGTTCTAAAATAGAGAACAATTTGTACAGAGTATGAAAAATAACGAAACTAGTTTTAAAGCAACCTAGACATACAAGGGTACTTCCAGTAAATCGTAATTGGATAATAAGGATGGTTTCGATAGGCTTTGATCACAGGGAACACAAGGTCAGACCAAGGGTAACCTGAAGATGTAGTTTTATGCAGCAACCCTATTACCATGCTTATAACTCTCTAAATAATGAGATTTAGACAAAACGTTCAACATGAAACCTGACGAGGACAACAAGTAGAATAACTTTCATGTTATGCGTTTTCTCTAATTTGGTCTTGAAACACATGCAACATATTAAGAACGGGAAAAGCTCTAACAGTGCGCGACTTTGGAAAAACGCTTATAAATCAAGATCTACTAAATGAAATTCGATGAAACCAGTGGGAAATGAAATTTAACGTGATGCTCTACACATTGGTATAGGATATGTTAAGGTTTGGCCCGAGAAAACCTACCTTTTGGGTTGAAGAAGTCCCGTTATTCCAGAAAACCCGTGTTCAGACCACTTGGAGGAAAACGCTTACTACTCCGTGTATACTGCATGGAATTTGGGCATTCCACTTGGGTTAGAACGTAGACTTGACCCTCTTTCCAGGGGTATAGGCCTTGCAAGGTTTGGTTTAGGTTTGACTCACCTTTGGTCGACTTCAAGAGGGTGGTTTGTGCAGGTCGCAGCAGACGAGAAGGGGAAGAAGAACGGCTTCTTGTGGTCGTTCCACAGTTCTTTAGCCACCAAGAGCTCCTCCACACGACCCTAGCAAGTTCTAAGTTCGTTCCTAGGGTTTGGGTGAAGAGTATTTAAGTAACCATGGTGTTTAGGAGTCCTATTATAACTAGGAAAAGAAGATTTCGGGATTGGCATGTTTGGTTTCCTATTTTTGATGATTTCCTCCTCCCTTTGAGTGTGTGAGGCATTAGGAAACCTCCCCTCATTGTTAGGCATGAATTTGGGTTGCCATGAATGCATGATTGCATCCCAATTCAACTCTAATTGCCTCTTTTTAATTTCAGCTTATTTATGGTTACGAATTTCTATGTATTTTCTAGCTTTATTTGATTTTTGGGCCAAATGTTGCCCATTGGCCCAATTATAATAATGGGTCATCAATATATAATGTTGGAAGTCTCCCCAACACTTTTATTTAAATTTTTGATTGCATCGTATTTCGTGTTAACAGTTTTCCGACTTGTTTCCTTATTTAGATAATCGGTCACAATAACTCTCAAACCTAGACCAAATGATTTTTATTGAACCAAATTTCTTGAGGGGTCATTAGAGGATATTATTTGAAGTCCATATATGATTTTTATTTAATTTTCTGACTCATCCACGTACGTGTGATAATGATTTTACGACTTATTCATAAATTACGATAATAAGTCGCGAAACACTTTAAACTTGGATTATCTGAATTTTCGTGGCACAAATTTCTTTGTGAAATATTTAGTAATAATGTTTAGGGTTGATTTATAATTTTTACGAAATTTTCCGATGTGTTTTAGCACATATGATAATGGTACGTATGTTTTAAATACTCCGATATTATGGAAATTATTTATTTCCATTTATTTGAATTTTATGTAATTAAAATTTCCGGGGTGCTACAACCTTAGATCTAGTTTGAACCGACTCATTTAAATTTCCTATCACATTCTCAAGAGGATGATCTTTTGAATACCTCACATTCATGACTGTTGAAGGACCTAGAAGATCTTGCATTTGAGGAGTTGTTCTGGAGGAGGAAGTGCTTGAGGTGGTTCAACTTGTTGTTCTTCCTCTTGTGGATCTTTGTCAGGTACATCTTCTGAATTGTTGAGCGGGAGAATATCTTCTTCATCGTCATACCTGCGAAGAAATCCACTCTTAGTTTTTGAACCAGCTTGAGACTTTTCTTTTCCTTTACTTTGAAGTTCCCAAACGTTGTTCCTTCAGATTCATTAACCCTGTAAGCATTTGAAATGTTAGGCTTGAGTTGAGTTTCATTAAAAATAACATGTGGAGTTTCTTCCACTGTTCTAGATTTCAGATTGAACACCCTATAGGATCTAGAGTGTTCTGAGTATCCAAGAAAAATACCTTGATCGCTTTTGGCGTCAAACTTGTCCAAATCATTTTTATCATTGTTATTTATGAACACCTTTGAACCAAAAACTTTAAAGTACCCAATAGTGGGTTTCTTACCTTTCAGAAGTTCATAAGGAGTTTTCTTGAATACGGGTCTTACCATGGCTCGATTAAGGATGTAGCAAGACGTGTTTACAGCTTCTGCCCAAAAAGTTCTCGCAAGTTGATTCTCGACTAGAAGCGTACGAGCCATCTCCACCACGGTTCTATTCTTCCTCTCCACGACCCCATTTTGCTCTGGAGTTCATGGGGAGGAGAACATGTGTTCTATGCCTTGGTTCCTGCAAAATTCGGAGAAGGAATTATTGTCAAATTCTCCCCCGTGATCAGTACGGATAGAGCAAATTTTATTGACATTTCCATGCTCAATTTTGTTGAAGAATTCTTCAAAAACACTTAACGCTTCATTCTTGTGAGCCAAGAATTTTACCCAAGTGAACCTAGAGAAAT
The DNA here is from genome assembly GCA_014218235.1 of Colocasia esculenta. Classification (NCBI taxonomy): domain Eukaryota; kingdom Viridiplantae; phylum Streptophyta; class Magnoliopsida; order Alismatales; family Araceae; genus Colocasia; species Colocasia esculenta. Next base: position 38,110,840 of record CM024755.1, read on the forward strand.
CATCTACAATGACAAAGCCATAACGCTTGCCATTGAGACTAAGTGTTCTCGTAGGTCCAAATAAGTCCATGTGCAACAGTTCATAAGCTTTAGAGGTACTTACCGGTGCCTTTGATTTGAAGGATTTTCGGGTTTGTTTTCCCTGTGCACATGCATCACAGAAATTCTCATTCTTGTTAAAGGAAATTTCAGGAAGACCACTCACCAATTTAAGCCTCATGATCTTGTGCAATGCATTATAGCTAGCATGACCGAGCCTACGATGCCACAATGTAAGCTCGTCCTGTTTGTTTGCTACAAGACACAAATCATTATTTTCTGGATCATCTAAATCAACCATGTAGATGTTATTTATCCTTTTCCCAGAAAACTTCAGACTTCCTGTTTCCTTATCAAGTATTTGACATGAATCTGATTCAAAGATAATTTTGTGACCCTTATCACACAATTGACTTATGCTGAGCAAATTGTGATGAAGGCCATCAACAAGTAGCACATTATCTATTGAGTTAGAGGCAAACTTACCGACCTTACTTGAGCCGATGATCTGGCCTTTGTTGTTACCTCCGAATATAACCTGACCTCTGTCCTTTTCTACGAGCATACAGAATTTTCCTTTGTCCCCCGTCATGTGCCTCGAGCAGCCGCTATCCAAGTACCATTTGTTTTGATTGTGGGCTGCTAGGCATTCCTGCACATGTGAATTAGACAAGAGGTTTTGGTACCTAAATCACTTTGGGTGCCAAGGTATCATTCATGCCAACCAGTAAATGCTTTGGAATCCAAACTTGTTTGAATTTTTGTTTATTTGGGTTATTCCAGCATTGTTTTTCAATGTGTCCAATCTTTTTACAGATCTTGCATGAAGATGGTTTGTTTACAATAGTGGGCTTGATGTTGTTTGGAGCATGTATGGGCATCTTACCTTTCTGTTGCCTTGTCAATTTTTCTTTTGGACTGGTTTTCCTGACCTGTCGACAGCTCTCCTTGGGGCTGTCAACAGATCTTGAACCTGTACCAACATTAGGCTTCTTTTCCTTGGTTTGAGATTGCGTTCCCTTAACCTTATTTTTGCTGTTCCTTGAGGGGGTGCTCTTACTTGTACTTGGGCTTGTTTCAACAAAGGATGTTATCAAATTCTGATCAATTTTCTTTTGTTTAACTGGTTGAAACCCAAGCCCATGTTTTGGAACAAAGACATTTGACCCCAAGATTGCATCAAGGTTTTGTTTCCCTTTAACAAACCTTGACAAATCCTCTGATTTCCCTTTTAGATTTTCTTCAGTCTTTTCCAATCTTTCTTTCAGTTTCTTATGCTCACCTTGAAGAGTTTCAAAGGAGTTCATTAAATCAACTTTTTCTTTTTGAACCTCTTGGAATTTCAGTTTCAAATTATCCAACTCCTCATGGTGAGCTTCCTCATCAATTTTCATCATTTCAATGTCTTTCATCAATGATGCAATTGCTCATCATTTTGTGTGTTGTTGGCAAGATGGTTAGCTCTCTTTTTGAGTGCCTTGTTTTCAGATTTTAGTTCACAGAATTTTTCAAATAACACAGTATAAGCCTCTTCCCATTCATCAATTGAATAGTTTTCAAAGGAAGAGTTTACCTCATTTGAGTCTTCACTTCTCGCCATGAGACAGTGGACTTCCTCATCTCCGGAGGTAGCTTGGCTGTGATCATCCTCGTCTTCATCGCTCCAAGTGGCCAACATTGCCTTGGCTTTCTTGATGGTGAACTTGTCTTTCTTCAGCTTTTTCTTGAGCTCAGGGCACTCTCCTCTCATGTGGCCTTGCTTTTGCACTCATAACACACAATCTCAGATTTTTTGTTAGCATCAGATTTATTGAAAGATTCTTTCTTTTGGAAAGGTTTCGAGTTACCTGAACCTCTCCTTTTGTATTTCAGGAATTTTTTGAATTGTCTAGTGAGCATGGCCATTTCGTCATTCTCACTCTCACTAGACAATTTAGACTCATTACTTTCTTGAATGACTTCCTTCTTGGAAGCTGAGGAATTTTTCCTGGAAGCCTTCAAGGCAAGTGGCTTCCTAGGATTTTCTTCAGTTTCCTTTCTTTCATGTTTATTTCATAAGTCATCAGTGAGCTAATGAGTTCATCCAATTTCATTTTTGAAAGGTCTTTGGAATCCTCAATGACAGTGGCTTTAGTGTTCCATGAGGATGGAAGAGACCGAAGAATCTTCCTCACCAAGTCACTCTCCGAGTATTCCTTTTTCAAGCCTTTCAAACCATTAATTATTAACATGAATCTTGCAAACATGTCAGAGATGGTTTCAGTGGAATTCATTTTAAACATCTCATATTCTGAAACCAACATGCTTGCTTTTGTCTCCCTTACCTCAGACGTACCTTCATAAATGAGTTCGAGTTTGTCCCACATCTCCTTTGCCGATGTGCACGTGGAAACTCTCGAGTACTCATTGGGATGGACCACGGATTGCATCATATTGAGGGCACTCCAGTTGAGTGTCCCCTTTGCGATTTGATCCTTGGTCCAGGTACTCTCGTCTTCAGAAAGGGTATACTCACCCTTGTGGACAATTTTCCACAATTCGTAGTTCTGTGCTCTCAGGAACACCTGCATGCGATTTTTCCAATAGGGATAATTAGTTCCATCAAAAAATGGTGGCCTAGTCACTGAGTGACCCTCGGCCATGAATCCCTCGCTAGATTCCATTTGACCGTGAATCTCCTGACCGTAGATCAAACAAACAAGACAGCAAATCGGAGAAACTCGGCTCTGATACCAATTGAAAGGTTTGCGGAATCCCAATATGGTAATCTAGAGGGGGGGTTGAATAGATTACTATTAATTAAAAGTTTGAAAACAACCCTTTTTCAATCACAACAAAGTCTTTTGAATTTTCTGTACAAACAACGTGAGACTTAGATGTGTTGACGATGTGTAGATGAGTTAGCAATCTATCTAGTGTGTGAATGCAACGTGCCTATCAAGCATCTAACGTGAAAAACGTTCAAACCACAGGACACGAAGATTTACGTGGTTCAGAGTACATAAATCGTGTATCCTACGTCCACGACACACACACACACGCAGAGAAAACTGCTTATGAGTGAGTTCGGTGACTACAACTCACACACACGTGTTTTTTGATGTGCACCCACGATCAGAACAACACACACACGTGATCTCAAGCATAAGGATCGCTTGAATCACCACAACACACACACAGATGGTAGAAATATGAAAACAGAGAGTTCTGAGTGAGAGAATAAATCCTGGTGAAGAACTCTTCTGAGAACGCCTGGAGGAAGTTCAATCTTTGACTTGAATGCTTTAAGTCGATGGAGAAGGTGAATCCTCGACGTTCTTCCTTCAGGAACTGCTGGATCGACGGATCTTTAGGGCTCTGTGCAGCAGTCTGAAGCAGGGCAACAACAACTCTTGTGAAACTTGGAGTAGCTCTAGGGTTTTTGGTTGTGGCTGCTTCTCTACGAAATTTCCTTCAAAGAGGTGTTTAAATATAGGAGTTCTCACATGGAGAAACGTGAGAGTTGGAAACACCTCCTAGGATAACTTAGAAACTTTCCGTAGTTTGAATTGTACTCCATCTGTCGATAGGTCTTGGCCATCTGTCCACAGGCGACAGTAAAACAGAAGTATGGATCTTCAGCTCTGTGAGATCTGTCGACAGTCGAGACCATCTGTCGATAGATGTGCTCTTTTGTGTAAACGACAGAAGTCTGGATGTTCTGGACTGTGAGATCTGTCGACAGCCGATCTCTCATCTGTTGACAGATGAAGACTTTCTGAACTATGGGTCTTCTGGCAGACCACACCTGTGAGATCTGTCGACAGGTCTTTTGTGTCTGTCGACAGGTAACCTTGTTTTTTGTTTTTTGTGATCTTTTTCACTTGCTTGGAGAGAGCTTGACTTTGTGCATTTGTACCTACATGATGAAACATGTAAAATTAAGTATTTTGAATACACAAACAATCAAGTATTGCATTAGTTTCTTTTTCATGTGTTACATGTATCAAACCTCAATTGAAGTTATTCATCATCAAAAAGATGTTGTTATAAATGTTAGAATGAATGAAAACCCAACATTTCTCTAAGTCCACATCGACTTCTGTTGAAAGTCACAACGATTTCAATAGAGCTATAATGATTTCTTTATAAGACTAAAAATGGTGTTTCAATCAAGTCGTTCCCGTAACGATTCATTAAGTTATCGCATCGATTTCTTTAGAACTCGTAAGAACTTGCCCGCCGTAACGATTTCTTTAGAATTCGCAATGACTTGCTCGTTGTAACGATTTCTTTAGAATTTGCAACGACTTGCCCTCCGTAACGATTTCTTTAGAATTCGCAACGACTTGCTTGCTGTAACGATTTCTTTAGAATTTGCAATGACTTGCTCGCCGTAACGATTTCTTAAGTCATCATAATGATTTCTTCAGAACTCGCAACGACTTGATCGCCGTAACGATTTTGTAAGTTATCATAACGATTTCTTTAGAATTCGCAACGACTTGCTCACTGTAACGATTTCTTTAGAAATCGCAACGACTTGCTCATCGTAACGATTCTGTAAGTCATCATAATGACTTCTTTAGAATTCATAACGATTTGCTTCACGCAACGATTTCTTTAGAACTCATAACGATTTGCTTCATGCAACGATTTCTTTAGAACTCATAACGATTTGCTTCGCGCAACGATTTCTTTAGAACTCATAACGATTTGGTTTGCGCATCAATTTCTTTAGAACTCATAACAATTTGCTTCGCACACGATTTCTTTAGAACTCATAACAATTTGCTTCGTGCAACGATTTCTTTAGAACTCATAACGATTTGCTTTGTGCAACGATTTCTTTAGAACTCATAACGATTTGCTTTGCGCATCGATTTCTTTAGAACTCATAACAATTTACTTCGTGCAACGATTTCTTTAGAACTCATAACAATTTGCTTCGCACAACGATTTCTTTGAGCAACGATTTCTTTAAAGCTCATAACGACTTGATAAGTGTTCATAACGATTTCCTTGTTGAACACATAAACTTGTTTTAACGATTTGCTCTTTACAATGACTTGTTAGTATTCATAACGATTTCATTAGTCATATAGACAACGACTTTATGGTTTATATCGACTTGACATTTATCTTAACTCTTAAAGCGTTGAATAGTCAAAGTGTTCTCTTATCTGTCTGACTGTTGTGCATTTAATAAAGACAGAACGTATCTCTGCATGCATGCAGATGATATCCTTTTTCTATTGTGCATATTCTGTCAACATCTTTTAGAGCAAGCTATTTGGCATTTCTATTTTGGTGAATACTCACGTCAACGTATATTGACGACAAGAGACAACCTAGCTGTCTACTGTTCAAACATTTAATGTGTGCAGGGTCCTAAAGACATTCTGTCATACAATGTTGGACCATATAGACGCCAAAAGACCCTATCTCTTTGCATGCTCAAATGGATAAAAGATTGTTGAAGCTTCCAAATGTCAAGCAGTCTAATGCCTACCAATCTAAGAGACAACGGTTACTTCAATGGCCATATTTCAAAAGGAGATATAAAATACAAGACAGAAGTGAAGAATGCATACAATTGAGTAGTGAATAAGATCTCGCATACGAGCATTCAAATCCTTCTGAAAGAAGTCTAGAGCCAAGAATCTCATTCCTCATCACCTTTAGCTCTTTGCTCTCTGTGCTGTAATAGAATTTCTAAGAGAGCCAGTGTAGTTCTGAGAGTGTGCCTTGTTTAGATCTTTTGCTCTCAGTGTTTGTTGCTTCAGATCTTGGCTTGTAAAAGCTTGATCTTGGGGCTTGAATTCATTCTATTCTCTCTGTGGTGTTTCCCTTTGTGTGTGAAGGAAGACCTGGTGGGATCCAGGGTGTTGTTCCCTTCGGTTGTGAAGGAAGACCTGGTGAGGTATCCAGGGTGTGGTTATTCCCTTCTGGTGTGAAGGAAGACCAGCTGAGCTGGGTGTTGTAGTGTCCATAGGGGGACTGTACCCTAGTTAGTGAAAACCTGAGTTGCTGCTCAGGGACTGGACGTAGGACTCCTAAGGAAAGGAGGTCCGAACCAGGATAATTCCTTGCATTGTGTGATTGATTCTTTGTGAGTTTGTCGTTCATACTAACCGTTACTAACCAACATCGAAGATTGTTTTGTGTATACTTTTACGTACATGTGTCACCTAAATAGATTTTTAAAGACCCATTCACCCCCCCCTCTGGGCTTGTCAACTGGGCAACAAGTGGTATCAGAGTGAGTCTCTTCGATAAAGAAGAAGATCCAATGATCTGAAGAGTAAAGATCCATGGCAGCCCAAGGTAACATTGAAGGTCAGTCTGTCGACCGACCCCCTCTCTTCGATGGTGAAGATTACACATACTGGAAAATAAGAATGGAGTACTTTATGCAAGGCCACGATTATCAGATATGGTCCATAGTAGAAGAAGGCGATCTTCTGGTCACAAATGAGAAAGCTCAGTGGACAGACGATGATAGGAAGAAGATCTCGCAGAATTGTAAAGCAAAGAGTATTTTGTGCTGTGCCCTTAGTAAAAAGGAGTTCAACAGAGTCTCAGCCTGCAAATCCACAATGGAAATGTGGGAAAAGCTCATAATCACCTATGAAGGCACAGACAAGGTGAAGGAAACAAGAATAAACATTCTTGTAGCACAGTACGAGAGATTTCAAATGCAATCAGATGAGTCCATTACCCAAATGTTCAGTAGATTTACAGATATTACAAATGGGTTAGCTGGACTAGGAAAGACCTATGAAATGGGAGATATGGTCAGAAAGATTCTTAGATCCTTACCATCCTCATGGAGCCCAAAGGTCACAGCTATTGAAGAGGCTAATGATCTGAAAAGGATGACTTTGGAAAAACTCATTGGGTCCCTTATGGCCCATGAGATCAATATGGAAAGACTAGGAGAGTCCTCTAGCAGAAAGAAACATTCAAATGCTCTTAAAGTAGAAGAAGACAAGTCAGATGAGTCATCAGCTGAAGATGAGAACTCAAGTGGCTGTGAAGATGAAGAAGCCATGCTATCAAAAAGATTGCAACGCATTCTAGCAAAGAAGAAGAAGTTCCAATCTGGTAGAAGACACTTCAAGAGAAATAAAGACTTCAAGAAACCAGATGGAAAGGATCAAAAGAAGAATGAGCCCATATGCTACGAGTGCAAAAAGCCAGGACATATCAAAGCTGAATGTCCAAAGCTCAAGAAGCCTGAATTTAGGAAGAGAGAGAGCTCCAAGAAATTCAGGAAATATAAGAAGAAAGCTATGGCAGCTGCATGGAGCAACAGCAGTGACTCAGACAGTGAGTCAAGATCAACTAGTGATGAGGAAGAAGCCAACCTGGCTTTCATGGCAAATACCGAAGAAAAGGTAACCTCTGACTCATCCTTTGATTCCTACAATGATTCTGATTTTGATAATTTAGAGATGCATTCAATGAACATATGATAAATATAGAGATGTATCTAAATCATTGAAAGTTAGTAAGAAAAACATACTTGTTTAGAAAATACAAACTCAGACCTAAAATCTGAAAATGAGCAACTAGAAAAATAGTAACTGAACTTAAAGAAGAAATGAGTTATTATATGAAGATCTAAAGGATAAGAATGAACAATAATTAAGTTGGAAAAATAGGCAGGCACAGATGAACTAAAAATAGAAATAAAATCAATAACAGGTGAAAATATACAGTTATCTAGCACATTAGAAAAATTCACTAATGGTAAAAATTCCCTAATATTAAAAGGTGCCAGAAGATCAGGTAAAAAGAAGAATGGATTAGGATATACACCCCTAGACAATGAAGAAACCATAGTTTATCCTAAAATATATCCAACGCCTAAATTTGTACCTGAACAAGACATTGCATACAAGGCAGATTTCAAATATATAGAAAAAATAACAAAATTGTCCTGCTGTAGTCACTGCAACAAGTTAGGACATATCATAACAATATGCCCAACAAAACATAAGAAATGGATAATCAAAGGTAAAATCAATGATACTAACCAATGAGGACCCAAAAGAATTTGGGTACCTAAAACTTGATGATTTTATTTTAGGGTAACACTCGAGCATCCAAATGGTATTTGGACAGTGGGTGCTCAAGGCACATGTCAGAAAATCAGAAACTATTCACCAATCTCCAAGCTGAACAAGGAACAGTTACCTATGGAGACAATGGAAAAGGCACAGTAATTGGCAGTGGTTCTGTGAGCAACAAAGGAAAGATAGTCATTGAAGATGTATTGCTTGTCAAAGGTTGAAGCACAACCTCATCAGCATCAGCCAGCTTTGTGACAGAGGTCATCAGATTCAGTTTCAAGAGTCAAAGTGCAGCATACTAAAGGATGGAGATGTAATCTTCGAAGCCAATAGGGAGAAGAACCTGTATGCACTTCATCTTGAAGAACTCAAGGATCAGGATGTTTGCCTGGCAGCAAATAAAAGCCAGTCAACTGAACTATGACACAGAAGACTGGGTCATTGCAGCATAGATGGGATGAGAAAATTGCTAAAGAAAAATCTTGTGGAAGGCCTACCAAGGTCAGTGCAAAAATGGAAGGTGTTTGTAGATCTTGTGCTAAGGGAAAGCACACCAAGAGCTCCTTCAAGTCAAAAATGGTGGTAACCACCTCAAAACCCTTAGAGCTCCTTCATATGGATCTATTTGGGCCAATGAGAACTACCAGTCTTGGAGGAAAGAACTTTGGATTTGTCATAGTCGATGATTACTCAAGATTCACATGGGTATCATTCCTAGAGCATAAAGACGACACTTTTGAAAACTTTGTTAGTTTCAGCAAGAAAGTCCAGAAGGATCAGAAGTTCAGCATTGTTTCTATCCGATCAGATCATGGTGGTGAATTTCAGAATGAAAAATTTGCTAAATTCTGTGATGATCAGGGGATTGAGCATAATTTCTCAGCGCCAATGACACCACAGCAAAATGGAATTGCTGAGAGAAAGAATAGAACTCTATTGGATATGGCAAGAACCATGCTATCAGAATATGGTCTGCCAAGGTATTTTTGGGCCGAAGCAGTCAACACAGCAAGCTACATCATCAACAGAGTAATGATCAGGCCAATCCTAAAGAAGACTGCATATGAACTGTTCAAAGGAAAGAAACCAAAGATCAGTCACTTCAGGACATTGGATGTCCTTGCTTCATCCACAAAATGGAAAAAGGGACATTGGTAAGTTGGATGCCAAATCAGATGAAGGCATCTTCATGGGGTACACCTCTAAACCCAAAGGCTATAGAGTATTTAATAAATGCACTTTATTAATTGAACAGTATGTACATATTATTTTTGATGAAACTAACCCTTCCTTGAGAAAGGAAGAAGATAGTGACAATGATGATATAGATGAACTATCCAAGAAACTAAAGAATACATCAATTGAGAATAAGGATGATCCACCTCTGGAAGACATGCAACAAAAGGAAATTACACATGAAAACCTTCTAAAGGAGTGGAGATACAAGAAAGATCATCCACCTGAGAATATCATTGGTGATCCATCTGTTGGGGTAAGAACAAGAGGTAACATGATACCCTGTGATTATTTAGCATTTGTTTCTCAAATAGAGCCGAGAACAGTCAATGAAGCTCTTGGTGATGAATCTTGGATCTTGGCCATGCAAGATGAACTAAATCAGTTCAAGAGAAACCAAGTATGGTCACTTGTTCCTAGACCATCAGACCATCCAGTTATTGGCACCAAATGGGTGTTCAGAAACAAATTGGATGAGACTGGTGTAATCTTGAGAAACAAGGCCAGATTGGTGGCTCAAGGCTATTCCCAAGAAGAAGGCATAGATTTCGATGAAACCTATGCACCTGTAGCTAGACTTGAGGCTATTAGAATATTACTTGCATATGCATCAGCATTAGAATTAAAACTATTTCAAATGGATGTCAAATCTGCATTCTTAAATGGTTTTATAAAAGAGGAAGTTTATGTGGAACAACCCCCGGGTTTTGATGACACATAATTTCCTAATCATGTTTTTAAACTTTATAAGGCATTATATGGTTTAAAGCAAGCACCTAGGGCCTGGTATGAAAGGCTTAGTTCTTTTCTTCTAAATCATGGTTTCAATAGAGGTCAAGTAGACAGTACTCTTTTCATAAAGTCAAAGGTCAAACATATACTACTAGTGCAAATTTATGTAGATGATATTATCTTTGGATCTACTGATGAATCCCTTTGCAAGTACTTTGAAAAGTTGATGCAGGGAGAATTTGAGATGAGCATGATGGGAGAGCTCAATTATTTCCTTGGATTGCAAATCAAGCAAGGAAAATATGGCACCCACATCTGCCAAGCAAAGTATACCAAAGAACTCTTGAAGAAATTTGGATTCGATAACACCAAGCCACTGTCAACACCCATGAGTACATCAACAAGGATGGATAGTGACAAAGATGGTAAGAAAGTAGATCAAAAGATCTACAGAGGTATGATAGGTTCACTGCTTTATTTAACAACTAGTAGACCCGATATTCTATTTAGTGTATGCATGTGTGCTAGGTATCAAGCAGATCCTAGAGAATCACATTTAATCTCTATGAAAATAATATTTAGATAATTAGCTAAAACTCATGATTTAGGTCTGTGGTATCCAAAATCCTGTGAAATTAGTTTAGTAGGATACTCTAATGCTGACTATGCTGGATGCAAAGTAGATAGAAAAAGCACTAATGGTTGTTGTCAATTTCTTGCAGGGTGTTTGATATCCTGGTCTTCAAAGAAACAAAATTCAGTGGCACTATCTACAGCTGAAGCTGAGTACGTGGCTGCTAGAAGTTGCTATACACAACTCCTATGGATAAAGCAACAACTTGAAGATTTTGGATTAAATATCAAATCGATTCCACTATTGTGTGACAACACCAGCGCTATCAATCTCACCAAAAATCCAGTCCAACATTCAAGGACTAAGCATATTGAGGTTAGATATCATTTCATTCGTGATCATGTTGCAAATGGTAATATTGAAATATCCTTTATTGATACAAATAGTCAGTTAGCAGATATTTTCACAAAACCTTACCCGAAGAGAGATTCACATCTCTTAGAAGGGAATTGGGCATGTGTAATTTGTGAAAAGATTTCCGCTTGAAACTGGTACAAAAATTTTCAGATTTAAGTAAATTTTCCCTCCATAAGTTTAAGCAAAAGAAATTCACATTATCCTTCCTGGCCGCTCTTTTATTAAAGTCTGTATGAATAGTCAAACTCTTTTGTCACTTTCTACCACCTTTTGGTGCCTCACTTTCCTCACATTTATTTAATTAAAAAATCGATGTGGGAACGTTTCATCTCCCATCTTCTATCTTTTTCCTCTTTCGTATAGTTGCCTAAGTCGATGCCCTAACGACTCGAACATCGAGTCTCTGCAAGTTTGAAGCTCTTCTCTCCTTCCCGCGACAAACTTCTTGAGGGGTTTCACTTCTTCTTCCACCTCATTCCTCCAGAAAACCCTCTCACTTGAATCCATGGCCGCATCCGTCATTTCCGGCAATTTGGGTGGTTACAGCGCCGAGTTCCTCTCTCCTAAGCAGCAGGAAAGGTTCACATTCGTGAAGACCAAGCTGTGTGGAAATAAAGCAGTAGATGTTGCTGATCTTGAGAAGAACGGGATGCACAGTGTTGTAGCAGCCATAAGCAGGATGAAGTGGTCAGTTATTTCAACCTTCTCTGAGGTAAGCTATCCAGACCTCGTGAAGGCATTCTATGTTTGCTTGAAATCAGAGACAGATGGGTCTGTGACGTCTTCAGTCAATGGTATCCCCATAAAAATTGATCATAATCTTCTGAAGATGTTGTTTGATGTGAGCACAACCGGTCACAGCGGAGTCCACTCTGTGGATACAAAGGTAAAGGGTCTCAGAATTATTGGACCTGAGTATCGTCTGAGAGATGGAAAAATAGATATCAATCAAATGAATGCTTTCAACCGTTTCCTTCACTTTATAGTCTGTTAGATAATCGCTCCCAGAAGTGCAACTTTTTCAACCTGTACAAAGGCAGACTCAGATATGATGTTCTGGGTCATACAGAATAAGGAGATAAAGATGGCGGCTGTAATGTTAGAAAGGATGAAATTTGCTAGTGATCAGATTTGGGATACCAAGAGCAAGCTCAATGTTTCTCTGCCCTATGCTCACCTGCTTACCAAGATTTTCAAGTTTTTTGGTATTGATTTGTCAGGAGCAGTTGTTGAAAAGATGGGCCAAGCTATTAGGTCCAGAAATCTAAGGAAAAGTGGTTTCTCAGTTGTAAATGGCGTTTGGTCTAAGACCTCCATGGCTGAGGGAGAGGCCATTATGGAAGAAGTTCAGGAAGTTCAGGAAGAAGTGCAAGTAGCAATCACAGAACCAGTAGCTGTAGCCCCAGCTGTGCTAGAGCAAGAAGAATTAGCATCTGCAGCAACCCCTGTCTTGGAATCAGCAGCAGAAGAGTCAGCAGCAGCTGTAGACTCTCTATTTGTAGAAGAATTTCTAGAAGAATCAGCAAGAGTAGCTGTGGAGAGTTCTAATGAAAGAATTGAGGACATCTCTTCTGAGGAAATTATCCCCTTTGTGTCTACAACAGTAGACCATCTACCCACCTCTATTGTAGCCTCTATACTTAGAGGGGTAGTGGACTCTATTCTCTCCACCCCAGTCACTTTAGAGACTGATGGTTGTTCCGTAGAGGAAGTTGTGGCATTTGGCCACATTGCAGAATCTGTAGCAGCTACACCAGTTCAGGAGGAGCAATCAGGTGCTCCAGAAGATGTCTTGATGGAGGAAGCTTCTATTCAGGGGGAGCAGCCTTGTGAAAGACAAGAGGTCATAGAAGAAGCAGCACACACTGATATGCCTATGTGCAGTGTGCTTGCTGAAGGAATCTTTGCTAGTTCACAGGGTGATGGCACTCAGGGGGAGGAACATGACAATCCCCCAGGTAATGATGCTAGAGATGGGGAGACAGCCAGCTCCTCAGAATCAGATGATGATCAGCAGCCTCCAGCTTCAAAGGCAAGGAAGAAAGGAAAAGAAGTGGTTTCCGATGTTCCATTCTTAGCAGATACTCCATTTGAGAGGCAGGTGAAACAGAAAATAATCATAAATTTGAAGTCTGTTATTGAGAGATTGGATGTTCAAGGTACAATCTTATGCTCTCTCCAATCAGACGTAAATTCCATTTTCATGAGCCAAGCTTCATCTTCCAAGGAGATTTCAAGTATCAGAAATGCCATGAAATGGTTCAACAACGAGATGGGTAGCATGAAGACAATGCTCTCTGAGATTCTGAAGGTGGTTGGAGCTCAAGTTACTCCTCGTCATCCACCTCCTGCAACTCAAGTTCCAGAATCAGGGCCATCAGGGTCATCTGTTCCAGTGTTCGGACCATCAGCACAGCAGCAGCAGAGGCAGAGGTCAATGAGCAAGGGTCTTCTGGGCCAACTGAGTAGGATAAAGGGCCTCCATGGCCTGCTGAGAAGATGTCAGGGCCATCAGGGCCATTGGAGTTTGAGCCTGTGCAGAATTTGGCTGAAGAAGCAGTTTTGGTTCCCGAGCCTCCAGCTCCCACTTCTTCCCAAACACCAGTTCCTCAATCTCCACCTTCATCCTCCACTGCACCTCCTGCCCCACAGACTTTCAAGAAACCTCAACCTAGACCCATCTCCTCACCAACACCCTTTCCCTCTCAATCCACCTCCTCTCCTGCCTCATCTCCTGTTTCTTCCACCATTGTTTCACCATTACCATCCACTCCACCTGAGCTTCCACCAGCATCCTCTTCTGCAGGGCCCTCTTCTTCTAGCCCTTCTACATTAGACACTTTTACTCTTCCTACTGAAACTCTTGACTCTATTTTCAATCCACCTACACCTCCCTTCTTCATTACCATTATTCCTGAGGGTGCCCAACTCGCACATGTGCAAATCCAGGATATCAAGGATGAATTTGAAGTAGCAATACTTCGTTCAGTCCTGGCTGTTGGAACCCACACTCACAGGACAGACTCTTCTAGTCCTGTCTCTAAAAAGAGGAGAGTCACCTCCACTCATCCTGTCTCTTCTGAACCTTGCTATCCTCCCCTTTGGTTTTCCCTCTCTATCTCCAACAAGCAGAAACTTATCTATGAAGAATATTTTCAAAAGGTAGTTTTTGCCCATATTTTTGGCCTTCCTTTCCAAATTCTTTCTGAACATCTCACCACCATCTTTCCTTATACCCATCTCTCTAAGGCTCATCAGTCCAAAGTCTTCTCCATGACTGAAGCCAAAACTGAAGAGCAGTGGGCTCGGAGCCATAAAGATCTGTACAGTCAATTCCGTCGAGCTCAAGCTGCCAGATTTCCCCCTAGGGAAGCTCCTCTTCCCCTTTCTGAATGGTTCCAGATCCACCATAAAAATATGTTTGGCCCCTTCATTCAGAAAGAAATCAAATTTATCTGGCAGTATCAGCTGTATAGTAACTACTACTATGTACATCGCCTCCCAGAATCTCAATGGGTCAATTTCGTGCAGCCATCAGGGCCCTCAGTTCAAGCACAGCTCATACTGAGCCCCTTCAGGTCGATTTTGCCACCCTGGTTATTCCTGATGTAGTGTTCCTTCCACCTCTCCATGCTTTAATTATGGATTCTTCCGTGGGAACACTTATCTTTGAGCGAGCTGTAAGGGTAATGGCCAGATTATTTGTGCAAGATGGCCGTGACTTATCCTTCCCCAGATTCGTCTTTCGGCAGTATCTTCAGGGGCATATCAAGGCAGATGTTCTGGCCCCTATTCTCTTTGAATGCGAGCGGTTGTCTCCTGAAGAGTGGCAGAAGCTTTATCCGTTGTCTGCTCAGCAGCTCAGCGATCTAAATGCCTTTCAGGCCAGTTCAAATCAACCTCTCTTGTCTCCTAGTGAATTTTTGGATGCCAACTCTCTTCACCTCATTAGGGACTCCTATCTGACCTGGGTCGAAAGATACAAGGTTTTCTTTGCTTTAAAGCAAGAACTTAGGTCGCTTAAGATTGACTATCCCCTCAAGATTGAAGCTTTCCTTCGGTTTGCCAGCTTTGGGTCCTTCTTAACTTACAAGATAGCCCTTGGCCGTGTTAAGTATGGGGACTTCATTTCAGATCAAAGACAGCTTCATATTAAAAGGATGGCTCCCACTATGGGACCCTCCTATCAAATTGACTTTGGGCCTTTCAAGCCTTCTTTGAAGAGCAAGAACGCCAGGCAATCCCTGTACTCAAGCGTTTTGGCTCCCTGTTATCCCCTGCTTATTACTTATCTGTAAATCCTCAAAACTAATAAATATATGTTGGTTGTCTGCCCTTCCATCTTTTCCCTTCTTTCTTTGTCGAAGATTATCTTTTTGCTTACTGACAAAAAGGGGGAGAAAATTAGCATGTCTGAAATACATTAGAAATTAGCATGTTTGAAATACCTTATGGAAATATTCATGCTTATTGAAATTCCAAAAATCTTCAGATTTAGAATTAGCATGTTTGAAATACTTTCTGGAAATATTCATGCTTATTGATAATTTTTTGTCATCACCAAAAAGGGGGAGATTGATGATCAGTCTATCCCCATGAAATGTTTAAATATACATGTATTTTGGTAATTAACAAAACCTTATCAAAGTTCTCTAAGTCTTAAGTACAGGAAATACTCCAAGGCCAAGGTCAATCAAGCCAATATTGGTAAGCATTATTTTTCTGAAGCATTAATTATTTCAAGATAATATTTCTCTAAGTCCACATCGACTTCTGTTGAAAGTCACAACGATTTCAATAGAGCTATAACGATTTCTTTATAAGACTAAAAATGGTGTTTCAATCAAGTCATTGTCGTAATGATTCCTTAAGTTATCGCATCGATTTCTTTAGAACTCGTAACAACTTGCCCGTCGTAACAATTTCTTTAGAATTCGCAACGACTTGCTCGCTGTAACGATTTCTTTAGAATTCGCAACGACTTGCTCTCCGTAACGATTTCTTAAGTCATCATAACGATTTCTTCAGAACTCGCAACGACTTGATCGCCGTAACGATTTCGTAAGTTATCATAACGATTTCTTTAGAATTCGCAACGACTTGCTCGTTGTAACGATTTCTTTAGAAATCGCAACGACTTGCTCGTCGTAACGATTCTGTAAGTCATCATAATGACTTCTTTAGAATTCATAACGATTTGCTTCACGCAAAGATTTCTTTAGAACTCATAACGATTTGCTTCGTGCAACGATTTCTTTAGAACTCATAACGATTTGCTTCGCGCAACGATTTCTTTAGAACTCATAACGATTTGCTTTGCGCAACGATTTCTTTAGAACTCATAACAATTTGCTTCGCACAACGATTTCTTTAGAACTCATAACAATTTGCTTCGTGCAACGATTTTTTTAGAACTCATAACGATTTGCTTCGCGCAATGATTTCTTTAGAACTCATAACGATTTGCTTTGCGCATCGATTTCTTTAGAACTCATAACAATTTTCTTTGCACAATGATTTCTTTAGAACTCATAACCATTTGCTTCGCACAACGATTTCTTTTGAGCAACGATTTCTTTAAAGCTCATAACGACTTGATAAGTGTTCATAACGATTTCCTTGTTGAACACATAAACTTGCTTTAACGATTTGCTCTCTATAATGACTTGTTAGTATTCATAACGATTTCATAAGTCATATAGACCACGACTTTATGGTTATATCGACTTGACATTTATCTTATCTCTTAAAGCATTGAATAGTCAAAGTGTTCTCTTATCTGTCTGACTGCTGTGCATTTAATAAAGACAGAACGTATCTCTGCATGCATGCAGATGATATCCTTTTTCTATTGTGCATATTCTGTCAACATCTTTTAGAGCAAGCTATTTGGCATTTCTATTTTGGTGAATACTCACGTCAACGTTTGCTGACAACAAGAGACAGCCTAGCTGTCTACTGTTCAAACATTTAATGTGTGCAGGGTCCTAAAAACATTCTGTCATACAACGTTGGACCATATAGACGCCAGAAGACCCTATCTCTTTGTGTGCTCAAATGGATAAAAGATTGTTGAAGATTCCAAATGTCAAGTAGTCTAACGCCTACCAATCTAAGAGACAACAGTTACTTTAACGGCCATATTTCAAAAGGAGATATAAAATACAAGACAGAAGTGAAGAATGCATACAAGAGAGTAGTGAACAAGATCTCGCATACGAGCATTGAAATCCTTCTGAAAGAAGTCTAGAGCCAAGAATCTCTTTCCTCATCACCTTTAGCTCTTTGCTCTCAGTGTTGTTGCTTCAGATCTTGGCCTGTAAAAGCTTGATCTAGGGGCTTGAATTCATTCTATTCTCTCTGTGGTGTTTCCCTTCATGTGTGAAGGAAGACCTGGTGGGATCCAGGGTGATGTTCCCTTCGGTTGTGAAGGAAGACCTGGTGAGGTATCCAGGGTGTGGTTATTCCCTTCTAGTGTGAAGGAAGACCAGCTGAGCTGGGTGTTGTAGTGTCCATAGGGGGACTGTACCCTAGTTAGTGAAAACCTGAGTTGTTGCTCAGGGACTGGACGTAGGACCCCTAAGGAAAGGAGGTCCGAACCAGGATAATTCCTTGCATTGTGTGATTGATTCTTTGTGAGTTTGTCGTTCATACTAACCATTACTAACCAACATCGAAGATTGTTTTGTGTATACTTTTACGTACAGGTGTCACCTAATAGATTTTTAAAGACCCATTCACTCCCCCCCCCCCTCTGGGCTTGTCAACTGGGCAACACAGTCCCTGAGCAATCTCTCAGGATTTCACTACCAAGGGTACTGTCCCCCTTAAGGACCCTTACACCCAGCCACAACTGATCTTCCTTCACACGAAGGGAATACAAGCACCCTGGATACCCCACCAGGTCTTCCTTCACACCAGAAGGGAACACACCCTGGATTCCTCACCAGGTCTTCCTTCACACACGAAGGGAACACACCCTGGATTCCACCAAGTCTTCCTTCACACATGAAGGGAACACACCCTGGATTCCACCAGGTCTTCCTTCACACACGAAGGGAACAGGCACAAGACAAGAATAAGTAGGAAATCAAGCCCCTGGATCAAGATTCAACAAGCTAAGATCTGAAGCAAGGAACTGAGAGCTTAAGAACAACAAACTAAGCTCACTCTCAGAACCAAACAGCTCTCTAAAGATTTACAGAACAGTAAGAGAGCAAAAGAGCTAATCTAATGGAATGAAGCTTGGCTCTTGTGTGGAACTCGCAGAAGACTTGAGGGGAGTGATATCACTTTTTCTTTGCATAATTCTTCAGTGTGTATATGTTTCTAGAGCTTCATTCTTCTATATATATCTTCAATTTGAAATTGAACGTTGATATGTCCATTGTCTCTAAGCTTTGTTTACGTTAGACTGAGTGGCACTTGGAAACTTCCAGTCAACAGTTTTTTATCCATTTGTGCACGCAAAGAGATAGGATCTTCTGACGTCTATATGGTCCAACGTTGTATGACAGAATGTCTTTAGGGCCCTGCATACATTAAATGCTAGAACAGTAGACAGCTAGGCTGTCTCTTGTTGTCAGTAAACGTTGATGTGAATATTCACCAAAATAGTAATGCCAAATAGCTTGTTCTAAAAGATACAGACAGAGTAAGCATAATGGTAGATGTTATCGTCTGCATGCATGCAGAGATACGTTCAGTCTACATTTAATGCAAAGGTGTCAGAAGGATATGTGTGATGACTTTGACTATTCAATGTTTTGACCAGTAGAAAATCGTTATAATCTAATATCAATTGTTATGCAAAAACAAATCGTTATGATCACTTACCAAATCGTTATGCGAAGCAAATCGTTGCGATAAACTTAACAAATCGTTACGCGAAGTAAATCATTATGATAAACTTAACAAATCGTTATAATGACTAAAGAAATCGTTGCAATGAGCGAATCATTACGAATTCTACAGAAATCGTTACGAAGTCTAAAGAAATCGTTGCGATGAGCAAGTCGTTACGAAGTCTAAAGAAATCGTTACGAGGTCTAAAGAAATCACTGCGATGAGCAAATCGTTACGAGGTCTGAAGAAATCGTTGTGATGAGGAAATCGTTACGAAGTGTGAGAAATCGTTGCGATGAGCAAATCGTTACGAAGTTTGAAGAAATCGTTGCGATGAGCAAATCGTTACGAAGTCTGAAGAATCGTTGCGATGAGCAAATCGTTACGAAATATGAAGAAATCGTTGCGATGAGCAAATCGTTACGAAGTCTGAAGAAAACGTTGCGATGAGCAAATCGTTATGATGTCTGAAGAAATCGTTGCGATGAGCAAATCGTTACGAAGTCTGAAGAAATCGTTGCGATACACTCTCTTAACGAATCGTTATGAGAACAACTTCTTTTATCCAAGCAATGTTATGGGTAAATCATTATGGCTCTACTGAAATCGATGTAACATGAATAAAGTCGATGTGGTAACGATTTCTGTTGAAATCAAATGATGCTTGAAAGCTATGAAGAAACCGTTGAAGCATTGAGAAAGCATTATGAGGAAATCGTTGCAGTTCTACTGTAATCTTTGTGATCTACAAAAGAATCCAATGTGTACTTAGATAAAATATGATGCTATTTATGCAGTGTGAGAATGCTTACCTATTTTGACTTGTTTTCCTTTGGTATTATTTCTTGTACTTAAGACTTGTAGAAGGTAGCCAATTTGCCAAAGCAACATGGTTTTGTTAATCACCAAAATAGAAATGTAATATATTAAATTATATGGTGATAGACTGTTCATCACCACCTTCCTCAGCGGGCTCTTCATCATGCAGGGCTTGCAGTCTCCCTTGCTTCTTAGGCACATTAGTGCACCTCTCATTTTCCTTCAGTAGCGGGCACTCGGGGGTACGGTGCTCGTGGCTTCCACAACGCAGACATGCACTGACCTTCCTCCAGCATTCGTCAGCTGTGTGACCAGGCTTGTCATAGTGCTTGCAGTTGCTTTTCACTGGAGTGTTGGGAACGAAGACCTTGGGTCTTCTCCTGGCTAGGTTCTTCCGTGATGCTGAAAGGACGCTTCTTGCCAATGTTTGGCTTGGCAGATGTCATGCCAGGTGTCAGTTCTTTCTTTACGAACTTTCCCTTGATACGATCGGTGAAGTCCATAGCGTCATCCAGTTGTTGAGCTTTCTTCACCATCTCAGCATAGGTCTGGATGTCGAGAGGGGCCAGTTGAGTAATGTACTGAGGCTTAAGGCCATTGAGGAAACGCCTAGCCTTCATTTTCTCCATGTTTACCAGATGGTCAGCATATCGGGCCAGTCTTGAAAACTATGCCTCATATTCAGCCACGGACAGGCTCCTCTATTTGAGAGCAGCAAATTCCGTGGCCTTCCTTTCTTGCACGCGCTACGAGAAGTACTTGGAGTTGAATGCCTCTTTAAATTCAGCCCAAGTAATTGACCATTAGCTCTGGTCCCTTCCACTGACTCCCACCAAGAGCGGGGGTCCTTCTCTAATTGGAATGTAGCTAGTAGTAGCTTGTCCCCAGCTGCGCATTGCATAACACAAAAAATTCTTTCCGTCTCCTTCAGCCAGTGCTCGGCCTCGTCTGGATCTGTGGAACCACTAAACCTAGGTGGGTTCAAGCTCCTGAAATTACGATGCAGCTCGCCTGCACCACCGCGATTCCCTCCACCTTGTGCAGCTTGCAGAAGTGCACAGGTGAGTTCTTGGATAGTTTATTGCATGCCCCTCATTTGAGCACGTTCAGCAGTCATCTTAGTTGCTTAAGTTCCTACAAAAGTAACCTGTTGTTATGATATTGATGTGGAATTTAATTCGTGCGTGTGTGGGTTTATTTTAACTAGTTACCCATAGTTCTAACCACATCTCACACAGGTAGGATAACTAACCCTAGTCGAGGTTGGTCAACCTAGATCATCCTATACTTAAGAACAACCTAGGCTCTGATACCACAAAACCATCATGCCCCGACGCGGAATATCGGAACGTGAGGCAGTTGCAAGTAAACTGGTACAGAGCGTATAATAGACATCAAACCATTGGACAAGAATAAATACTAAAGCAAATGCATCTCATTAATAATTCCTCAAATGTCTATTACAACCACTAATATCAGAGCCATTCTATAGGGCCCAATTACATTGGATAAAAGTAAAAGACTAAACTCAGACTCTAACATAATACTAAGATGCCAGGGTACTCTTGACTTCACTTCTGGTCATTCCTATCCTCTTGAGTGTAAGTATCATCCTCGGTCTCACCTGAGAATACATAACAATAACGCAGGGTGAGCGATAATGCCCAATAGGACTTAAATCTCATGATTATGCATGCTTTAAATGATTAATGTATTAAAAGCAGAGTCACTACATGATAGAGTGAGAGCGTCAAGTAACAAATGAGATAGCACGACAGTATGTGATTGAAATAGCACAAGTTTTCAAATATAGCACAGAGCAGGATGGCCATAGCACAAATAACACAATATAGTTCATGATAGCACAACGAGTATAGAATAGCACTTTGATTGTCATTTAGATAGTCGAGATAGATAGCACTTGAGTGTAATGCCAAAACACTCTGGTCAATTAACTCCCGTGGGTAAATAGCACTTTTAGGCGCACCTCCCAGGACCAGACCGGGCCCTTTTATATTGCCAGGCATTAGTTATATTGTTTATCTTTAGACAATTAGTCAATTGGCCAAATAGAGAGTACCAAGAAATAGATAAGAGTACTAGATGAATAGACGAGTGTATAGAGAGCGTGAATAGATGAGCGCGTAGAGTATAGATGAGAACTCTAGGTCATTGCACATGAAACGACGAGTAAACGAGCGATAGTAACAATTGCACAACACGCGCAATTGATGTTGGCAGTCAGGTGGAAATTCACTACCCTTTCACTGGCCATGTTATGCATATGTCCAGAGGTCTGGCGTGATTCAAGATAAGCGAGAGCATTCTAAGGCCGTTTGGATCTTACTGATCCCTAAGGGTATCATAGGTATTAGGGTACAACCAGCTCGTCAGCCATGTGGGAATCCATGGACAGAGGAGTCTTATGGAGGCCTTGAACAAGAATTCACTAGTCCGCCAGAAGGAATATCCGATGGAGAGTTTATCCAAGTCAAGAGAAAGTGTTATAGAAACAAGTGCTCGACGTTCCAGAGCAATTCTAGAACAGTGGAGCGTCGGTAACGGTATTCCCAAAACATTGTGAGAAATGAATACAAGTCCATTTAAAAATAGGGCATTTAAATACACTATTAAAGTAAATTACCAGATATATTATGAAATATTTTCATGTCAAGTCAAGTCATATTGGATGGTTACAAGTATGTGCATGTGATAGGGAGAATCATGGATATGAAAAGATCATGTGAATGACTTTTAAATTAACAATTACATAGCCAAGTTTAACAACTTCGATTACTATGTTTAAGACAGTTAACAAGGTAAGAGGTTACTGTAGAAAGTTAAGTTTAGCAAAAATACAGGATTTTCCTGCAAAATTACAGATTGCGACGTACCAATGTAGGTATCGCGATAGGGTATGTACAAAACGCGACAGGGTCAATCAAGGGTCACGACTGGTCGGTCAGGAAAGAGAGCCAGAATGCGACGCTAGTGCCTGTCGTGTTCAGAACACGACAGGTTTCTGGTCACGATCAACCCCTAAGAACGCATCCTATCGGGCTGTCGCGTTCTCAGGTCCTACGCCTGAGTTCGAACGGGAAAAGGAATTGCCTTGGATTGCGGTCCAAGGATTTTATGTTTTGATACAGGGTAGATTAAAAATTGATAACTCGATGTACAGTTGATCAAAAATCACAAAACCACTTTTAAACAAATCTTGACATGAAAGAGTATACACAATAAATAGGAATTTATAAATCATCAAGGTCTGTATAGGTTTTAAACATGAACATGCACGATGATCATAGAACAGTGTACAGTGAGGTAAAAGATTTAATTCGAGTAGGATACTAGATGAAAATAGGGGATTTTAGGGGCAAACGATGCCTAACAACCATCAGTATCTCCAGTTAAAATCGGGATCAAGAGAACATGGAGATCTAGATTTAACATGAGGGTTCGGGGTCAAGGGGGTTGCAGAACTTCAAAAATTATGAAAAAAATATTGGCTCGACGAAAAATAGAGCAACAAGAGGGCTTTTGTTCCTGATGTTTGGAACAACCTACAGACGAAATTAATCGAGTTTAGCTGGTGAGAATGCCTACCTTGAGTCATTTTGTCTCCTAGGGCTTAGAACTCGAAGAACAAAGGTTGGGGCTTGAGCAATCTTTCTCCCCATGAGTTCTCCCTTTCCTTGGCCTCTTCTCCATGCCAGCAACCCTCAGCCACGCATTAGGGCCGGCCATGGAGAGATTGGGGAGTATTTAAGCTCCCTTGGTTTCCATTTCCTATTATGATTCTAATTCCCCTTTAATTATGAGATTTCCTAATTTCTCTCAACCTTCCAAGCTTTCCACCTCCTATTTGGGTTAGGCTGGGTTGCAATTTCGTGGCCAACTAATTAGGGTAGGGTTAGGAGTCCAATTCCAACCATATTCACTATTTTAATGATTTAATAGCCCCCTTCTTTTTAGGCAATATTAAATATACAAATTTTGGGTATTATTCTATTATTCATCTTTTAAAAATCCATATTTGGCCCAATAACTTTTATATGGTCCATTTGACAAAAGCCCATTACTTTTTCGTTTAATGGGTTTGAATTAATTTCCTTTTTCTTTTAAATTTTTCGATTTATTTATTTATTAAAATACCGGGTTGCTACACTCACCCCTTCTTCTTCCAGGTGAAGGAGAGCAGGTGGGTTCTCGTTCCTCTTCTAGTTCAGGATAGCACCGCAGTGGAGTCAGGCCTGTGCCACCAGCAGAGTAATTTCCTTTTGTTATGCCTTGAGGTCTGTCCCAGGTCGTGTACCCCGTACTTCGACTTTAGTTCAGAACTGGATTCGTACATTTCATGTGAATATGTGTAAGATATGGAATCTCATGTATGTTTAGTGCATTCCTTTATATTTTCATGGACGTGTGTGTGTTGATATCCCTTGCGAGGCTTCGGCCGGTTCGCGAGAGACAGAGTCGGATCAAGCTCATTCTTAGCTTAATGGGTCTGAACGACGAGAACCGTCACAGTTGGTATCAAAGCAAGGTCCGTGTAAATATGAAGGAATAAGAAATGTACATAGCCTGATCTCTACTTTAGTCTTTTGCTGGTAGTTGTCCCTATTTTTGTAATGATTTGTTTGTGTGTTATGTGGTTGGAATGATGGATGTGCAGGATCATAAATGGCTGATAGGAGGGATTAGGGAGGTGGTGGAGAGGAGCCTGAAGAATCCACACATCAGTTGATTGAAAGGTTATGGGAAAGTATTACAAAAATCTGGACTTGGTTAGATCAGCAGCCACCGGTTCAGCCAGCAGTTGCGGCACCACCAATTTAGAAAGAGGTAGTACCGGTACCATTAGCACCACCCCCACCACCCGGAGTTGAGGTACCACCTGTTGTACCCTTACCTCCAGTTGTGCCAGTACAACCAACTAGTGTGGAGGAGTCTACAGTATTAGTGGAGAGGTTTCTATGGTTGCAGCCACCTACGTATTCGGGGGGTCCGAATCCAGACATGACAGAGCATTGGGTGCATGAAATTGAAAGAGTTTTGTCACCATGAGATGTCTATAGGTCAATAGGGTAATATTGGCTACCTATCAACTACGAGGATTTGCACAGGAATGGTGAAGACTCAAAATGCAGACCGTGTTTGTAGGTCGGGCTGAAGATACTATTACTTGGGCAAAAATTTTAGAAGTGTTCAACAATACATTCTTCCCAGTGCAAATTCAGCAAGTTAAGAGAGAACAGTTTAGGACGCTGCAGCAGGGGAACTTGTCAGTATTGGAATATCAAATGAGATTCATGGCTTTGAGTAGGTATGCACCTTATGTAGTCACTGATAATGCTATGATGGTGGAATACTTCATACGAGGATTGCGACCGGAGTTGCAGGATGCGGTAATTCCTCTTATGTGCAAGACAGTGGAGGAGGCAGCCCAGAGGGCAGCTATTCTTGAGGGGACTGTACAGGCTAGGCAGTCGGGTGGATTAGGCAGTTTTTGGCTTCCAGAGTAATCTCTAGGTATAAGCAAGGGCAAGGCACCTTCAGGAGGAGCATCTACGTCAGGATTTGGTAAATTGGGGTCCAAATTAAAGAAGATATTCAGGGGCCGAGGAGGTGGCAAGCAGCAAGGTTTCCTGCAGGGCCGAGGTTATAGGCCAGAGTCGGAAGAGTCATAGCAAAGTACAGCTAGGCAGCCCATAGTTCCTCCAGAGTATAGAAGTTACAATTGTGATCAGCCGGGGCACTTGATCAGGAATTGTCCATATCCTAGAAGGAGCAATTATGGCAGAGGGGCACCACATCAGCAGTAGTCATTTCAGCAGCCATCAGTCAAGCAAGGTAGAGGTCCACCTTTCCAAAGGGGATGAGGACGGGTTGTGGCTATCACAAGAGCTCAAGCGGAGGCATCGAACTTGATTGAAGGTATAATACCTCTCTTTGAATTTTCTGCTAGAATATTAATTGATCCAAGTGCGTCGCATTCTTTCATTTCTGAAGATTTTATGGATAGTATGGTTCATCCTCTAGAGGAGAGGTAGTGTGAGCTAGTGGTGGAAGTTCCCTCAGGTGATTTCATACTTACTTCTTGTTATCTAGATGATGTCCTAATAATGATATAGGGAAATCAGTTGCCAGTAAGGTTATATGCATTACAGTTAAAGAAATATGATGTGATTTGAGTATGGACTGGTTAGAGGCATATGGGGCAGTGGTAGATTGCAGAAAAAAGAAGTCAGATTCAGTCATCCTAGAGGAATTATGTTTGAATTCCAAGGTATGCCATTCTACACTCCTAAGTTTATTATTTCTGCACTTAAGGCTAGAAGATTGATTAATGCAGGATGTGTAGCGTATCTAGCTTCAGTTAGTTTGGTTGAGATAGGTAAGACTGTAGAGATGGTACCAATGGTTAAAGAGTTTGTGGATGTTTTCCAGAAGAGTTATGATATCTCACGAATGCGTCGTTACAAACGTGACTAACAATCTCAAAATTATCGGCCTACACTAATTATTTTGACAATAGTTAAGTGGTGAGAGCCGAGTCGAATCCACGGAGAACTAGATTTTAAGTTGAAAACCTTGAGTTTTTATTTAGGAAAATAACGTGGTGATATTTAAACTAAGTTGAATTAAATAAATCTAAGCTAAGTAAATAAATAAAGAGAGAGATAGAGAGGGAATGAGAGAACACAAGATACAACTAAAAACTATAATTTATTAAACAATAACAAAATGATTAACGTAAAGAGTGTATTCTAATCCAAAGCCATTAACAAGTACATTGAAATATAGAGAATAAGAGAGAGAATAAGAGAGATGGAAGGAGAGAGAAAGAGAGAAGAAAGAAAAGAGAAAGAAGAGAGAGAGAGAGCGATAGAAGAGAGAGAGAGGAGAGAGAAGAGAGAAACGAGAAAGAGGAGAGAGAGGGAGAAAAGAGATAGAGTCGAGAGAGAAGAGAGAGGCGGCGAGAGGAGAGAGAGAAGAGAGAGACGAGAGAGAGGAGAGAGGCGCGTGAGTGAGAGAGAGGAGAGGGAGAGAGAGAAGAGAGCGCGTGAGGGAGAGAGAGGAGAGAGAGGGAGGGGGCTACGTGCATGCAACCGCATGCACGTAGGCGCCGGCGCGGGCGCGGGGGCGACGCAGGGCGCGGCAGGTGAGCGCGCACGCGGGCGCAGGCAGGCGCGACAGGGGCAGGCGCGGCAGGCGCGGGGCGCGAGGGCGCCCAGGCGGGCCTGCGGGCGGGCGGCGGTGCCTGGCGGGGCAGCGGGCGGGCACTGTAGGCGCGCACAGGCGGGGCCTTTGCTGCTGCTGCTTCTCCTGAGAAGAAGAGAGATCGGGGGAGAGGAAGAAGAAGGGAAGAAGAAAAGGAGAAGAAAGAAGAAGAGAAAGAGAAAGAGGATGGAAGAGATCGGAGGAGAGAGGGAGAGAGAGAAGGTGAGAAAGAGAATAATGGCATGAGAGAGTGAAAGGAGAGTTTTTATAAAGTATTAGAGGGGAAGGGGGGAGAGTTTAAAGGAAAGACAGATTTTTGGAAAATAGGGGAGAGATTTTAAAAATGAGAAAGTATTTTTGAAAAGAAAGAGAGAGATGAAATATTTTAGAAAATAGAGTCTCTCATTATTCTCTCTTGGTCTAATCAAATTTATTGACCCATTTGACACTTCATTTCTTGGCCCTTAATCCTGCAAATACAACACAGTAGAGATTTAATCAATTTCCGCACTTGTAATGAAATGATAACAGAACTTATGAAATTATCAATTATTTGTCAATCAAATGGCACGATTATTCATAACAATTATGCAATTATCACACCCCCCGGCTTACTCATTGCTAGTCCCTTAGCAATGCACATAAGTAAATAATTGGGACAAACAAGAGTTTAAAACATCATACTTCATGACAAGAAAGTAATAATGAGAATGCTTGGTCATAAATATTTCAAGTTCCAATCGAGAGTGTCAAAGGCAAATATGTCAGTTATGTCATTAGACAGTTCCTCAAGATACACACAAAATTTCATAACTTTTTGTTCAATGTTTGAGCATCAAAAAGAGAATGCATGGGCTTTTTACTTATCACTCAAGGATGATATCAACTCTACACTCCTTAAATTCGATCCTCGAATTACAGGTAGCTTTCACTCTGCCTAATTCTTTTTTTTTTCATACTCTTTTTTTTTCTTTCATTTACATGGTGCTGCACTTCCCTTCACCGTTTGACGCAAGTCTCAACTCTTACCTTAGGAGCCACAGGCCTAGTTACTAAGATCAGGGGCATTTTCCATGTTTCTTTTTTTTTTTTTTCACTACTACACACATTTTCACATTTATTTGTAGGCAGGTAGTTTTTTCCCCACGATTGGTCGTCAATAGGAGTGTAGAATATCAATCAATCAACCTGAATGTTAGGTAAAACTCTCATCATCCATTTGAATAGCTCGAATAATACTTTATTGTGTTGATGAAATTTTAAATGTATTTTGAGGAAGATGCTAAAAACATAACTAGTTAGATCACCCCTTCAACTCACCACCTTCACAAGTACACAATATGAGTCAAGCTAGAAGTATACAAAAAATCTTGCATGAAATATGAAGCATGAAGCACAATATTAGGGACAAAAATTTGAAATACAATTTGTCTCACCCCCCAACTTAAATAACATTGTCCTCAATGGCATAAAAGTAATGACAATAGAATAAAGCCAATGTAAGTTAAGAAAGGAGAGATGCAACCTGATGATCACATGAGGGTGGTTGCACACTAGCTTCATCAAAGGTAATGGGCCCTCAAAAACCTAGAACAAAATAGAAAAAAGAAGAAATAAGTTAAATATCCTTAAAAATATTGGGTTGCCTCCCAATAAGTGCTGAATTTAATGTCTTCAGCCAGACACACGGAGGTAACAGCCTCACGTAACACCTCCAATCAATTGACGCCAAATTCTTGTTTTGTAAGGCATCATTAACCATGGTGGGTCAAGTGGTCCACACGTACCTTGTAGATCAGTAAGTGATAGATAACTGAGGCACTCAAGATCATATGTTCAATTAAGAAATTTTCATTTGTACACTTAAGATCTTTGTATGTGTTGAACACATCAATGCGGACTTGATTATTCTTACCATTTTCACCCACAACTTCCATTTTTAGATCCTCTTTTATGATATTCAGGTCAGATTGAGTTGAATGCTCAGAGGATTGCTTGAACTCCACAGGCCGACTTGTGTCAAAAATAGTAGCATGATCTGGAATGAAATGGATATGACTTTCAGCACAAGGATGCTTAAAATGTTCAAGTGTAGTTGACCAATCAGCTAGTGGTAGCCTGTCCATGAATATATTAGATTTTCCAAGGTCAGGGAGAGGTAGGCGTTCCATATGTTTCTCGAAATCACAAGAGACCCAGTCAATGTAGACTTTAGGCAGAATTTCTAATTCATCTCTTACCCAATAAGAATGATTGATAACTACACCCAGCTCTTTCTCCACACTCACCTCTTCTTTGTTACTCACATGAAATGATGTCACATCAAATTCGGACCAACATCTGGTTGACACTCTTTCTCTTCTCCCCCCAACTTGAATTCAACTAATTCACTAGAGCTTTCCTCAAGTATGACATTATGGATGGAGTCTTCTGATGGTCAGTTTCAATTTGGGCCAAGATAATGGATTGATTTTCAGTGGCACCCATCTTCTCTTGATTTGACTTATTAATATATCTCTCATTTTCCAAGTGGGCATGTCCACAATCATGTTGGACTGAGAAGTTGTTGATAGAATTTGAGAGTCAAATTGTTGGTCACAATCAAGATAATGATGTGCATAATTGTCAATGGGTTGACATGGTGACTGACTATCTTGCCTCCTTCTGATTTCCATCAGTTGAGTAATCAGGAGGTCAGTTTCGACAAAGGATTACTCCAATTCTTGTTGTTGTTGGGTGAATGTTTGCTCAAAGATTTGTTGGTTATCATGGAATTTTTGCATAAATTGCCCAAATTGATCATCAAATAGGCCTGATTGTGGGGGAGAAGTATAAGTGGACTGTGGATATACATGTCCCTCATGATGGCTTTTGTCATGAATATCAATTTGGCATTGGGCCCAATGTTGAAAGTTGTGGATAGGTGGGCTTTGGGCTTGGGCCAGAATAGGTTGATCTCTAAGTGTTAAATGTGGCATTACTTCTCCAAGTGGTTGGAAGGGTGTGCCTTCAGGAGCATTTGTTAAGCACACCGGCAGATCAATGCCAAAATTTTTTTGATCGAACCATGATATGATTTCGGCACCTAGAAAGGGTCCTTGAATTTTCCCTTGAGGATCTTGATAGAGTAAACTCAATTTTCAGGGGAGACACCTTGGTCAACTTTTGAGTAAGGAGTGGGTGTGGATAACACTTGAAAGGTTCGGGTCTGTTCTTGGGTTGAGGGAGGTGATGAGATATAAAGTGGGTCAACATATTTCCTCCACCCTGAATCATACATGTGATCTTTAATTGGGTGACCATGAATCAGATGGGCTTGAGTCCATTTGGAGCCATTGGACTGGTAAGTAGAGGTTGATGGATAAAGTGGGTGAGGTTGAGAGTGCATACCATAGTGGGCTGATCCAATTTGTCCAATTGAAGTGCCATTTCATAACCATGATTGTCAACCCACATAAATCCTCTTTTCTTCTATTTAATTTTTAATTTTTTTTGTTGTTTTGAAATATTTGAATTTTTTTTTTTGTATTTTCACACAAGTTAGCAAACAATTAATCCTATGACACCTATAGTCCCCTAAGATATAAACATTGATTTCTCACTAATCAACTGAGGCCTAACTCCAATCCACTCTCAAGCTCGTTAACTGGCCAGGTAAGAGGTGGGAAGTGGGAGGTTCCCCCTGCTCTCACAGGGACCTAATTAAGTAACTACTTGTCCACTTAGGCGTTTGCCAATAAACCTCTAACCTTAGACACCAATCTCCAAACTTGATAGTGGGCCCAAGTGGGCCTAAGTCTCAAAGCGAACCCTAGGTCAAGTTTCTACTTTCTTTTATTGGGCTTGGGAATGCAAAAGATGCAGGAAGTTGTGGTTTGTGGGCTAAGGAAGGGTGATCAAATCCCCACCTTATCTTGTTAAGGAAACTGCCCTTAAAATATTTTAGAAATGATGTGCACACCACAAAATCAAACAAGGGGTTCTATGCAAGCATGGCAATGCATGATCATGCTTTCTAAAAAAAAAATTCAGATTCTCACCTTGCCTCCCGCAATCTTCGACAAGAAAGGAAACTTTTAAAAAAAGAAATTACCTAAAGATGGAAATCTAAATGATGCATGTCCTAAAGATGGAAAGTTCTAATCTTGACATGACATCTTTTATTAGATTCAAGTGATTGATTTTTTTGTAATGAATTATCTAAACATGGCAACTAAAAAAAAGAAACTCAATCAAGAGGGTTTTAAGGGTACTTACCTCCAACGCAATCCCTCGTTCTTTTGGAAAGTAAAACAAATAGAAAGAGTGAGAGAGAGAAGGAAACTCACCTCACTTACCATTTTTTCTGATTTTTTGTGTGCAATTTTCAGATTTTTCTTTCCAAGCCAGAACCTTTTACCTATAGATTCAACTTTCAGCGACAGTTTTCTGGTAGATTCTTCAGTTTTGTAATTTTCAGGATTTTTTCACTTTTATTTGATACCTACAAAAAGAAAGAAAATGTTAGCATGAATATATACAAATAACACCAAGATTATCAAAACTAAAAATCTAATTCCCCGGCAACGGCGCCAAAAATTGATAGCTCACGAATGCGTCGTTACAAACGTGACTAACAATCTCAAAATTATCGGCCTACACTAATTATTTTGACAATAGTTAAGTGGTGAGAGCCGAGTCGAATCCACGGAGAACTAGATTTTAAAGTTGAAAACCTTGAGTTTTTATTTAGGAAAATAACGTGGTGATATTTAAACTAAGTTGAATTAAATAAATCTAAGCTAAGTAAATAAATAAAGAGAGAGATAGAAAGGGAATGAGAGAACACAAGATACAACTAAAAACTATAATCTATTAAACAATAACAAAATGATTAACGCAAAGAGTGTATTCTAATCCAAAGCCATTAACAAGTACATTGAAATATAGAGAATAAGAGAGAGAATAAGAGAGATGGAAGGAGAGAGAAAAGAGAGAAGAAAGAAAAGAGAAAGAAGAGAGAGAGAGAGAGAGAGCGATAGAAGAGAGAGAGAGGAGAGAGAGAGAGAGACGAGAAAGAGGAGAGAGAAGGGAGAAAAGAGATAGAGTGGAGAGAGAAGAGAGAGGCGGCGAGAGGAGAGAGAGACGGAGAGAGGAGAGAGGCGCGTGAGGAGAGAGGAGAGGGAGAGAGAGCGCGTGAGGGAGAGAGAGGAGAGAGAGGGAGGCGGCTACGTGCATGCAACCGCATGCACGTAGGCGCCGGCGCGGGGGCGACGTAGGGCGCGGCAGGTGGCGCGCACGCGGGCGCAGGCAGGCGCGGCAGGGGCAGGCGCGGCAGGTGCGGGGCGCGAGGGCGCCCAGGCAGGCCTGCGCGCGGGCGGTGCCTGGCCGGGCAGGCGTGCGGGCACTGTAGGCGCGCACAGGCGGGGCCTTTGCTGCTGCTGCTTCTCCTGAGAAGAAGAGAGATCGGAGGAGAGGAAGAAGGGAAGAAGAAAAGAGAAAGAAGAAGAGAAAGAGAAAGAGGAGGAAAGAGATCGGAGGAGAGAGGGAGAGAGATAAGGTGAGAAAGAGAATAATGGCATGAGAGAGAGAAAGGGAGAGTTTTTATAAAGTATTAGAGGGGAAGGGGGGAGAGTTTAAAGGAAAGACAGATTTTTGGAAAATAGGGGAGAGATTTTAAAAATGAGAAAGTATTTTTGAAAAGAAAGAGAGAGATGAAATATTTTAAAAAATAGAGTCTCTCATTATTCTCTCTTGGTCTAATCAAATTTATTGACCCATTTGACACTTCATTTCTTGGCCCATTAATCCTGCAAATACAACACAATAGAGATTAATCAATTTCCGCACTTGTAATGAAATGATAACAGAACTTATGAAATTATCAATATTTGTCAATCAAATGGCACGATTATTCATAACAATTATGCAATTATCAAGTTACCAGGGTGGCTCCACATAGAGAGGTAGATTTTACAGTGGAATTGCAACCGGGCAGCATGCCAATTTCAAAAGCACCTTACAGGATGGCACTCGCACAGTTAAAAGAATTGAAGAAACAGTTGCAAGTGTTGTTAGAAAAAGATTTCATTCGGCCCAGTCACTCGCCATGGGGAGCACCAGTTTTGTTTGTTAGAAAGAAAGATGGCAGCCTTAGAATGTGCATAGATTATCGTCAGTTGAATCAAGTCACCATCAAGAACATATATCCACTTCCTAGAATTGATAATTTGTTTGATCAGCTACA
>CM024755.1:40734108-40939269 GCA_014218235.1 Colocasia esculenta
CCTCAGTGAGCTCTTCATCATGCAGGGCTTGCAGTCTGCCTTGTTTCTTAGGCACATTAGGGCGCCTTTCATTTTCCTTCAGCAGCGGGCACTCGGGAATATGGTGCTCGCGGCTCGCACAGCACAGACATGCGCCGACTTTCCTCTAGCATTCATCTGCTGTGTGACCTGGCTTGTCATAGTACTTTCAGTTGCTTTTCGCTGGAGTGTTGGGGACAATAGCTTTGAGTTTCCTTTCTTGGCTGGCTCCCTATGTGATGTTGAAGGGACGCTTCTTGCCGTTGGTCGGCTTAGCAGATGATGGACTAGACATCATTTCCTTCTTCACGAACTTCCCTTTGATACAGTTAGTGAAGTCCGTAGCATCCTCTAGCAGTTGAGCTTTCTTTACCATCTCGACATAAGTTTGGATGTCGAGAGGGGTCAGTTGAGTAATGTATTGTGGCCTAAGGCCGTTGAGAAAGCGCTTAGCCTTCATCCTTTCAGTGTTCACCAGATGTTCAACATAATGTGCCAGTCTTGAAAACTGGGCTTCATACTCGGCCACAGTCAAGCTCCTCTGTTTAAGAGCAGCAAACTCCGTAGCCTTCTTCTCTTGGACACGCTCCGAGAAATACTTGGAGTTAAAGGCTTCCTTGAATTCGGCCCAAGTGAATTGACCATTAGCTCTGGTCGCTTCTACTGACTCCCACCAAGCGCGGGCGTCCTTCTCCAGTTGGAATGTAGCTAGTAGCAGCTTATCCCCCGCTGCGCATTGCATAACACAAAAAATTCTTTCTGTCTCCTTTAGCCAGTGTTCGGCCTCATCCGGATCCATGGATCCACTGAACCTAGGTGGGTTCAAATTCCTGAAGTTACGGTGCAGCTCGCCTGCACCACTGCAATTTCCACCGCCTTGGGTAGCTTGCATAATTGCTTGAGTAAGTTCTTGGATGGTTTGTTGCATGCCCCTCATTTGAGCACGTTCAGCAGTCATCTTGGTTGATTAAGTTCCTACAAAATAATTTGTTATTAAGATATTGATGTGGAGTTTAGTTTGTGCGTGTGTGAGTTTATTTCAGCTAGTTACCCATGGCTCTAACCATATCTCACATAGTAGGATAATTGACTCTAGTTAAGGCAGGTCAACCTAGATCATCCTACACTTAAGAACAACCTAGGCTCTAATACCACAAAACTGTCATGCCCTGACGCGGAATATCGGAATGTGATGTAGTTGCAAGTAAATGAGTCCAGAGCAAGTACTAGACATCAACCATTGAACAAGAATAAATACTAAAGCAAATTCATCTCATTAATAATTTCCGATGTCTAGTTACAACCACTAATATCAGAGCCATTCTATAGGGCCCAATTACATTGAATAAAGTAAAAGACTAAACTCAAACTCTAACAACTACTAGGATGCTAGGGTACTCTTGACATCACTCCTGGTCATTCCCATCCTCTTGAGTGTAAGTCTCTTCCTCGGTCTCACCTGAGAACACATAACCAAAAATGCAGGGTGAGCGACAACGCCCAGTAGGACTTAAATCTCAAGATCAAGCATGCTTTAAATGATTAATGTATTAAAAAGGTAGAGTAACTAATGACAGAGCGAGAGAGTCAAGTAGTGTAAGAGATAGCACGATAGTATATGATTGAAATAGCACAAGTTTCTAAATATAGCACGAGCAGCGAGTATAGCACAAATAGTAAGATGGACATAGTGCAAATAGCACAAAGTATAGCAATAGCACAACGAATATAGTATATGTAACACCCTTGATTTTTAAAATCAAGAAAAATAAAATTTTATTATTTAATATATGAGATAAATTAATTTAATTAGAATAAAAGGGAATTAAAACAATACTCATTATGCTAAATTATTAATGGGTTACTCTAATGACCCAAACCTAATAGATTGGGCCCAAATAGGGTTAGCCCATCATGGGATGAGAAATAATTAAGCCAAATTCGGAATAAAAATAAGTGATAATTAGGAAAGGGTTTAAATAATTATTAAATAGTCCATACCCATCCTAAAAAGAGTCCTAGACTTATTCTAAATCTCTACCCAGGAAATTGGATCTCTTCCCAACTCTATTAGGTGGATAAATAAGAGAAAGTGGGAGATAAATGCCAATTTTCGGAGTTGGATGAGAAAGAAAGAGTTTTAGGTGATTTAGAACTCTATAAGCCATCAAAACACCCCCCATTTGACCCTAGCACCCCACAATTTCGTGCTAAGACCTTTGGAGAAGAAGAGGAGAAGATCTGGACCAAGGAGCAAGGAAGGAGAAGGCTTGGAGCAAGAAGGGTTCTCTTATTTTCGTCATTCAAACTAGGGCTTTCTTACTTCACGAAAAAGGTAGGCAATTTCTCAAGCAAAAATCGTGAAATAATTATCCTAGGTAGCCATCATGTACCTTTTCAAAATCCCTATGGTTTCGTTGTATTTCATTTATCCATTTGGGTGAATTTAATTCGTGAAATCCTGCTGTTCTCATGAACTGAGGTCTCATGTTTTCTCTAATTCCCGATATGTACTTGTTCTCATGCCATGATAAAATTCTCAGTTATACTACATCACACTAGCTTTCAAACGCCCCTAGTCTTGCTCTATTTCAACCTCCTATGAGGGAGAATTAAATCTTTGAATCTCTATCTATTGCATGTACCCGACTCTTCAAGTTTACCTTTAAACATTGTGCATACTTGATGTCCTGTCATGATAAAATTCTCGAAAATACTACTTCGTGTTAGCTTTCAAACGCCGCTAGTTTCATAATTTTTCATCAAGTCTACATCTCTAATTAATTCGTTGAACCCTGACTGCACTTGTTTAGGTTATCGAAAAGTAACCCGATCCATGCATATCTAAGCCTTGTCTATTTTCAAATTAATCGTGCATGTTGATAGATATACATGTCTAATTTTGTTTAGAACTGATTTCGTACTTTTTGGATCACCGTGCTATTTTATATGTAATTTAGAACGTCTATATATCACAGAGGGCTCGCCTTGGGAAAAAGAGCAAACCCACCTGTTAACGCGACGGCGCGACCCGCCGCGATAACAGTGGGGTCGCGCTGGCCGTTGACGTCGCGTCAAGAACGCGGCGGCACGAGCCGCCGCGATTCACCCCGGACCGGGCCAGACCGGCCAGGCCCCGTGTCGTGCCCGACCGCCCTGTCGCGACTTAAATCGCGACGGGTAGGTCCGCCGCGTTTTCAAGAAATCAGCCTAAATTGAAAATTGTGCATATACCATGTTGTTTTAGCTATATACCCTTTAATTAGCCATGATTAACTCATGTTATAGTTAATTCGACTTGGTAAATTAATAAATGGCATTAATGATATAAATCTAATTATTTAAAATGACATTTGCACGACTTGTCATATCATCAAGATTTCTTTACACTTACACACACACAACATTATTAAATGCCATTTGACCCCAGTAAATTATGCAATAATGTATTCGGTAAATTATCGAAATAAATGACTAAATTACCCTATTTTGTTAAATACAATTGTTTCCATTTTTACTCGTGCATTTTATCTACCGTTATCGTTTTCCCTCGGCCTTCGAGCACTCGAGGCACGACGAACCTATTTTTACACACTTTCCCTTGACTTGGACCACCTCTCCACCGAGAATACTCTCGACTGGACCAGGGACTCCTTATCAAGACCTCCGTAAGTCTTCTTGGCTTTGGCGCACGTCCTTAGTCAACGAGCTGGTTGTACCCTAAAACCCGTTACACTCTTAGGGATCAGTACGATCCAAGCCTTAGTGTTCCTTCTCGTCTTGAGTTCACACCGGACCACCTGACCCGTGTACACAGCATGAGAAAGTT
Organism: Colocasia esculenta; assembly: GCA_014218235.1. Taxonomy (NCBI): domain Eukaryota; kingdom Viridiplantae; phylum Streptophyta; class Magnoliopsida; order Alismatales; family Araceae; genus Colocasia; species Colocasia esculenta. The sequence continues at coordinate 40,737,956 of CM024755.1, forward strand.
TTTACACACTTTCCCTTGACTTGGACCACCTCTCCACCGAGAATACTCTCAACTGGACCAGGGACTCCTTGTCAAGACCTCCGTAAGTCTTCTTGGCTTTGGCGCACGTCCTTAGTCAACGAGCTGGTTGTACCCTAAAACCCGTTACACTCTTAGGGATCAGTACGATCCAAGCCTTAGTGTTCCTTCTCGTCTTGAGTTCACATCGGACCACCTGACCCGTGTACACAGCACGGCTAAGGGGCGGTTGTGACTTCTACCAGACTACCGGTACCCGACTTGGTGCTGTGCAACCGTTACTATCGTGTTTATCGTCGTTTTACGATTGTACCCCTCTCATCTACAGTCTCTTTACTCTCATCTGTTCACGTTCTCTCTACACTCTCATCTATCTCGTCTAGTACTCTCTTATCTCTTCTTGGTACTCTATTGGCCATTCGTGTGATTGTCTAAGATAAAAGAAATGACTAATGCCAGCGCAATAGGGCCCGATCAGGTCCTGGGAGGAGCGCCCGAAAAGTGCCAGTGCCCATGGGAGTTAAAATGATCATAGGATGTGTTACGGCATGCATCCAGCACCAATTTACTATCTAGATTAATCTATGACAATCAAAGTGCTATCTCTACAAGTGCAAGCGTGATCGTTACTAGTGCACCGTTGTGCAATTTACATGTTATATCGTTACATGGCCATTCTATTATCGTTCTCGTTGTACTATTTTCCATGTGCCAGTTGCAATTGTTCTCTCGTTATCGTGACGTGCTCTACATGACTTTACTCTCTAGTTAACCTGCCTTTAAGACATTAATTATTTAAAGCATGCTTGTGTTCATGAGATATTAAGTCCTACTGGGCGTTATTCGCTCATCCTGCGTATTTATTTAAATGTGTTTCAGGTGAGTCGGATCATGACCACACTCACGAGGATGGGACCGATGAGGAGGCTCAGAAGTCACCCTTCTGCAACTAGTACTGTCTAGTAGTCAGTTAGTATAGTTATGAGTCAGTTAGTCATGATGTAATAGTTGATTTAGAATAAAGTACTCTGGGCCCTAGTTTTGGCTCTGATGCGTTGATGTATTAGTCAATTTATGAAGATGATGAGTTATTAGTGAATGTAATGGCGATTGTTGAAATCAATGAAATTGGAGTTTATTTGGTATTATACCATTCGTGCAATGGTTTGCATTTATTTCTCGCTCTGTACTATTTAATAACTGTAATCCCGCTCCGATATTCCGCGTCGGGGCGTTACAGTATAGCACTTTGTTGTCAATAGACAACGAGAGAACATAGCACTTTTGATTGTCATTTAGACAGTTGAGGATACAGAACTATCCTAAATCATACAATCACAAATCGATCACCACAAACCATTCTTGCATGTCTTTCTATTTACCGAACCGAATTTATTTGCAATCTATACAAGCATGAATCAATTTACCAAAATTGGGCATACATCTACTGATCTACTAATCTTCATGAACTGACAAAACCAAGGTATTCAGACTAATCCTACTCATGAAACATAAATTTGGCAAGATCATCAACACGTCATGCTTACAAGTTTAAGGGATACAACTTTCCTACATTCACCATCACACATCACATTCGTCCACACACCACAATTGACAATATACATAGAGTATAAGGTTACCATATATCCTCATCACGGAAACCATACCGAAAATAGTGTATAGGAAGGGCAGAATAGGTCACTGTTCTATCCAGAGGAACTTGGCGGCAGTCTCTGGTCGCTGACTCAGGGTCAGCGGCATGGCCGATGGACACCAAGCATAATATCGGCGTCCAGGGACCTTGTCGTCGATGCAGGTCTGTGCAGAAACACAGACCCGACCTCTCAAGATTTGGTGAATGTGAGGGTCTAGGACTCGAGGGAAAATGTATAAAAATTATAAAACTGACCTAGACTCATACGGGGACGTCATGGTTAGGTCACTTGCCTTTTAAAAATTGCTACAAAGGATCTAAGGCTCGGTGAAGCTCTCCTTGGGTTGTCCCAAGAAGCTCCTAGAAGTGCTTGACTCCGGGTTCCTGAGCGAGCTCCAGGGCCTTCCAAGATCGGGGAGGCCTTCCTCGTTGATCCAGCAACCTCCTTGAAGCAGCAGATCTCCGGAACAATCTTCAGGTTGGGGGATTTTTGGGTTCCAAAGTGGGGTTTTTCTCTAGGGTTTTCTTTCTCTTTTTCTCCTCTTGCAAGAGTGAAGAGAGGCTGGGGAAGGGAGCTCCAGGTTTAACATGTAGGAGAGACCCCTCTCCCACTCACCAGGTGACTTGACAGCCTTCAGAGCCGTTGGGGACAGTCCCCCAATGGTTGGCTTTCTTGTTTCAGAAGTTTGCAGCTCTGCTGCGCATGCAGGCCAGAGAAATTGGCGTCCATATCTCAGGACGCCAGGATTAGTGTTGGCATCCATGTCTGGACGCTGACACCACCTCAACGGCCTGGGGTTGACGCCAAGATGGCCTTCGGCCAGAACTCTAAAATATGTAGAAAACCATGCATACCATGCGTATATACATGCAATATGTATATGGTATTATATCCATACTATCACCATGCAATACATACATTATTTATATTTAATATAAACACATGCACACGTACTTGTACTAATTAATACATACGTAAATATGTACATACATACACAAGCACAAATACATAAATACAAATAATGCGACGGAAATTCGAGGGCCTTACAGGAATACTGGCCAACATGAGTAAGATGCCACCGAGCCTCCGAAAGGATTGAAACCATATGTGCATAAACCAAGCCGTACGTTGCGTGGATCCCTTGAGAAGTAAGGATGAGTACGGCTAAAATGAGCCCAAGCTTCACCATCGGCAAGATGACTCATTTCACCTTCGTCGCGACGGACTCTTTCCGCATGTCAAGTCATATGTCCAGCTGTCCTCGAGGACATGAACAATCGCTGCAATCTGGGTGTGATAGGAAAGTACCGCAATGACTTATACGGAACATCCTTCTGCTTTGACTTGTCCCCTCTCTTGGGCTTGAACCTATCATGCTTACAAATACAGCATGATGTCTTATCTACATCCTCTTTGTAGTACAACATACAGTGATTCAGACATGCATCAATTTTCATAAAACCAAGCCCCAAATCATTCACCATCTTCTTTGCACGGTAAAAGTCAGCAGGTAACCTCTCTGATTGAGGAAGCATGCTCTTGACCAGTAAGAGAAGCCGGTCAAAACAACTCTCGCTCATATGAAATTCAGATTTCAAATTCAATAGCTGCGACACTGCAGACAACCTTGTATGCTTCTCACAACCATCCCATAATGGCTCATCAGCATCTCGAAGTAACTGATAAAATCTCTGAGCTGTATCATTCGGAACTTCTTCATTTGTTTGATCTTCATGAATATTGAACTCCGGACCAGCAGCATCGACAACCATGTCTACGTACGTACTTGTGGAGGCAAAGTAATTAGCTGGTGCAGACGACTGAATATTCAACTCACCATGACACGACCATAACTCATAATGGCCAACAAATCCTCTCGTATATAGATGATGTTGCACATCCCATGTCGATATCCACTTTCTGTTTTTACATGCCGAATACGGACATCGGATGTTACCCATCGGATCAACTGCTACTGATGAATTACTCAATGCAAACTCAATAAAACTGTCAACTCCGTCTTTAAACTCCTCGATCACAACTCCATTCACTAACATTAGCATCATGAATACCCCCATAATGATCTTCCTACAGCAGACCCTGTCGTGTTGCATGTGGAGAGTTGTCCAGCTGTTATGGGGACTGATGGTTACTGTTCTATGGAAAATAAAAATGCTGAAAATAACATTCTGGAAAGGTCTACTACTCAAGAGATATGTAAGCCATTGCACCGGGTTATGTCCCTTCCTCGTTCTGATTCACCTTCTACTATGGAAGCTCCTGATCTTACTGCCATTCATGTTAATTTTGTTGGTACGGAAGGCCTGGCTGACAGGGTGGCTGATGGAGTCAAGACTAGATCATCTTTATGCAGGTGTGCCTCGGTTAATAATACCTCTAATTAGTTTCCCATGAAGGCTATGATATGGAACATTAGAGGTATTGGTAACGGATCTTCTATCCATCGGCTAAAACTTCTTATTCGTCAGCATGGTATCACATTTTTAGCTATTATTGAGCCTAAGTTACACCATGATAAACTTGAAAGTTATATATTGAAGCTGGGTATGGATTTCTCTCTTGTTAACTCCACTGATAAAGGGCGCATCTGGATCTTTTGGAAATCTGATATTTCCGCTCAGCTGGTCTCTTCTTCGGATCAATTCGTCACGGTGAGCATCTGTTCTTCTGTGCATAGAGATGCCTTTATTACCGTTGTGCATGCTAGCTGCTTGTTAAATGAGAGAAGATTTCTATGGGATCACATCGTTGATTTCTCTGCCTCCTGCACTTCTCTGTGGCTTATTGGAGGTGATTTCAATAGTATTCTTGATGTCGAGGAAAAGAGGGGTGGTAGGAATGCATTCCAGCGATCCATGTTTGACTTCCAAGCTTGTGTAGCTGCTATTGGCCTTGAGGATGCAGGTTTTTCTGGAAGTCGCTTTACCTGGCATAATGGGCAAGCGTTGAATAACATCTGGGCTAGGCTTGACAGAGTGCTTTTAAATGGTGAATGGCTTATTGATTACCCGGGTATTCAGGTCCAACACCTCTCTCGTGCTTGCAGTGACCATTGTCCGCTAATTGTATCTATTATCCAAACTTCCCAACGTCAGCCTTCCAGATTTTGTTTTCAACAAATGTGGACAAGTCATGAAACATTCCTGGCCGATGCTAATCAGAGTTGGCTGGCTGCCCCCCAGTCTTCTTACCCCTTGATCAACCTCATGATGAAGCTAAAGTTTATGAAATCTTTCTTTCGGAAATGGAACAAAGATGTTTTCAAAAACATTACGGATAATGTTTTGATTGCAGAAGATGAGTTTAACATTGCCCAGACCAGGTTTGATGATGACGCTTCTCAAGTGAATGGCGATCTGCTTTCTACTGCGCGGCAGGTTTTGGTACGCACTCACCACCAGCAAGAAATGTTCTGGAGGCAAAAATCCAGGTTGCAATGGCTGAAGGAGGGTGATGGTAATACCAAATTCTATCATGCTTATGCAATTTCTCGCAGAAGGAATTCCATGGTTAACCAGATATACAATGATGATGGGGTAGCTGTGGTGAATAAATCTGATATTGCAGAATTATTTGTCTCTCATTTTACTAAGGCCTTCACTTCGGGAACTCACAGTATTAATCAGGATCTTCTTGACATTATCCCTTTCATTGTGGGCAATGCTCATAATGATATGCTTTGCAGTGTGCCGTCCACTGAGGAAATCAACAAGGTTGTCATGTCTATGTCCCCTGACAGCACCCCGGGGCCTGATGAATTTACTGGACATTTTTTTCAACTGTGCTGGAGTTTTATTGAAATAGATATTTGTCAAGCTGTGCAGGCTTTTTTTCTGTGGCCATCCGCTACCTCAAGGATTCACCTCCTCCTTAATTGCTTTGATTCCGAAATCTGATATCCCGAAAAATTGTGCTGATTTCCGCCCCATTAGTGTTTGTAATTTCTTTTACAAAGTCATATCTCGGATAATCAATGACAGGTTGTCTCAGATTCTGCCTCTTTTAATCTCAGAAGAACAGGGTGCCTTTGTCAAAGGGAGGAGTATTTCTGAAAATGTCTCGTTAGCTATAGAAATGTCTCAGCATCTGGGCAGAAAGTGCAGAGGTGGTAATGTTATTCTAAAACTGGACATGGCCAAGGCCTATGACCGTCTTGAATGGGATTTTCTCTTTGCTGTTCTCCAGAAATTCGGCTTCTCCTTTCGGTTCATTTCTCTTATTGAACCTCTTCTATCGAACTGCTGGTTTTCAGTCCTGATTAATGGTGAAATACATGGTTACTTTAAGTCTTCCAGAGGTATTCGTCAAGGGGATCCTCTTGCCCCGGCTCTTTTTATCATCGCCCAGGAAGTTCTTAGCAGAGGTATCTCATCCTTGTTTCGTGGGAGTGCTGGTGGAGTTTACCATACTATGAGACGTTGTCCCCCTGTCTCTCATCTCCTTTTTGCCGATGACACTTTGATTTTCTCAAATGGGTCGGCCAGGCATATGAAGAAGTTGATGGTTTTTCTCAAGGATTATGAGGCGTCTTCAGGTCAGCTTATTAATGTGGCAAAAAGTTCTTTTATCATTCATGCTAAGGCTCCATTGTCTCTTAGCTGATCTTTGTGCCATATTACTGGTTTTGTTCGGGGCTCTCTTCCTTTCAAATACCTTGGTGTTTCAATATATTTTGGCAGAAGGAGACCATTGTTCTTTTCTCATATCATTTCCAAAACGGCTCAAAAGTTGCAAGGGTGGAAACAAAATTTCCTTTCTTCTGATGGTAGGCTGATTCTCCTGAGACACGTCCTCTCTGCTATTCTGATATACACCATGTCTTCTTTGTCTATCCCCAAGACTGTCATTAACTCTTTTCACAAGCTGCTTGCCAACTTTTTCTGGGGCTCTTATGAAGGATCTCCGAAGAAACACTGGGTTTCTTGGAATGTTATTGCTCAGCCTAAAGAATGTGGGGGACTTGGAGTTTTAAATATTCAGGACATGCAGATCGCTCTTAGGACCAAGCTATTATGGAAGGTGATATCGGGCACTTCTCTTTGGGGCGATTTCTTCAAAGCTAAATACCTTCACAACATACATTATTCTGAAGCCTCTTATGATCTGATGCATGCCGCTGACAGCCGCCTCTGGAGGCATGTCTCCTCAATCGTTGCTTCTAATCATCGGGTTCTCGTTGCTAACCTGGATTCTGCTGCTAGTTTCTGGTTTGATGTTTGGACAGGGTCTGCTCCCCTTCACAAGTTCATCCCAAATATTGTATGGCGGAACATACAAGGGAAGTACCTTTCCATAAAGGATGTTTTCCATGAGCCGGGAGGTGCCCACTTGTTGTTAGCACGCCATTTCTGCCCGGCTATTGTTCTTAATAATTGTATTGCTGTGGTTGGGGATGCTGACAAGTGGATATGGTGTCCGTCCCAAGATGGGACATTTACTTCATCTTCTGTGCGGAAAATTAATCATCCTGTCATTAGTGCTGGCTGGAACAAGATTTGGTGCTTGGCTGCCCCCCTTAAGTGGTCCATTCTGGTTTGGCGTCTGGCCAAGGGATGTGTTCCCACTGACGACATTTTAGCTGGCTGTGGTATTCCTCTGTGTTCAAGGTGCTCCTGTTGTTCTTTTCCTAGCATTGAATCTGGTACCCATTTTTTTTCCACAGTGAGGTGGCTAAGGCGGTTTGGGGGTCTCTCTTTGATGTTCTAAATTTCCACAACTTGTCAGTTCTTAATCCAATGCATGGTGTTATATGTTTTCTTGATGGTCAGCCTGCCACCTCTTCCATGGGGAAGCTCATCCGTTTCATCTTTCTTGCTATTATTTGGGAGTTGTGGTGCAGCAGAAATCGATCCAGATATGATTCTATAGCCATGAACAACACTCATGTGCTCTCTAAAGTTCGGTTGAATGTGCAGGATGCTATTAGCGCCTCTTTACTTGTCTGCAAAGGCCTTCCTTCAGCTCATATCAGATTCTTATCCCAGTGGGGCATCCATATTCAGCAGTCTCCTGATTTGATCCCAAAGGTTATCCGTTGGTTTCTTCCCCCCACGGGGAGACTCAAACTTAACGTTGATGGTGCTTTTAAGAGCTCTATGGGTACTGCTGCTGGTGGTGGTGTTCTTCGAAATGATCGTGGGGACATTATCTTCTGTTTTGCTCACCGATACCCCCATGTTCGCTCCAGCCTTGAAGCTGAAGCCCTTGCGCTTAGAGATGGGATTTACCTGTGCAGCAATCATGGTTTCAATACCATCTCTATTGAGTCTGATTCCCTGATTCTCACTCAAGTTATCAAAGGGCTGTTTAGATGTCCTTGGAGAATATATCTACCTGTTAATGACATTCTTACTAAATGTCAGTCTCTTCAGGTTTCATTTTGCCATGTATTTAGGGAGGCCAACCAGGTTGCGGATGCTCTAGCGAACTTTGGTTGTTCCTCTCTTTCTGTTTGTAATATTTGGTTGTCTTGGGCCGATCTTCCCCCTGCTGTAAAGGGTCCTTGCCGTTTGGATAAGGCAGGATTCCCGTCTATTAGGCCTTGATGTATGTTTATGTCTTATTAATAAAATTTCCCTGGGAGCAGTGTGGTGGTGGAGTGGTTACCTCATCCCTTCCCTGAAGGGGTGGGCACTCTCCCTCTGCCTCTTCTAGGTATTCGATTTAAAAAAAAAAAAAAAACTCCATTCACTATTCCATAGTACATCCATGACCGATTCTCATAAGACATTTTCTCCTACATATTAAATGTCATGTCCCGAGTTAAAATCCAACACACCCTCACATCATTCAAGTACCATACATATGATACATACGTTATATGGAGAGTCCCAGAGCTAATGGGTGAAATAAAGCGTTGACGTAAAGATAAATGAAGAGTAAACATACATGAATATCAAATAAATTTGAGCACTATATAAATACTTAATGGTATTGAACATTAAAAACAACACAAACCGTGATGTCTTCATATTAGGCCACCACCACTTGATCGGCTCTTTATTCACCAGCTTCTCAGTAGATTTCCTAGGGAGTGAACTAACCACTGATATCCCTAAATATAGTTTGCCAAATACATCTCTTCGTACATAATGGGAAGACATAACTTTGAGAATGTCAAGTTCTTTGACACAATTATTTTTCACAAATTTACACCAGTCTTTTCCAATAAACATGTACATACTACCACACCAACTGCGTCGTAAGATTACATAATATCGCACTCCTTTTTCATCTTAAACAATAACAGATAATCCACTTTTATTTTCTAAACTTTGTCTTTCTTCTTTCCGAATAATCTTTATGATTTTCTTCATCTTCTCTTTCACCAAAAGTACACCATCATGCAATCTTCGAATATCGAGCGGAAATATTTTACGTTCAAACAAACAAGTACTTTGATACGTTGGACATTTGTTCTTCTTTCAGTCTAATTTCCAATCACGAACTCACATCACTAATTAGAAAAAAAAATTATAACATTTTATTCATGAGTAATTTAAAATATGAAATTAAATCATAATATGGTAAATATGAAAAAATCTCTCAAATGGCTACAAATAAACATACGAATGTTGAATGATTAACTTGCAGTGTGAAATTTGTGAAAGTAAACAATATGTTTAACAAAGAAAGTCATTGCATTGTTTATTTTCATGTCAAGCGTAAAAAAATAACAGCGAGCAAGATAAATAAAAAATAACTTAATGTACCAAAAGCTTTGAATATAAGCAATTAGGAGAAGGAACTTGTAGGGGAAGGGGGGCGCCAAGATGGGGAGGGGGTGTTGGGACGGGGAGGGGGAGGGGGGGCATTTGTACTCGACGAATTGTACTTGACGAATTTTCATATTTTAAAACACTTCAATAATAGATTCATTGCTTACATTCTCAAACAAATATTTCTCAAGTAGTCAAATCAAGTTCATCAACAGAAGTAGATTCTTGATGACTTGGGAGTGGAGTTCTACAACTACTAGAACTTCCTGCAGTGCTTTGTCCCAGTGGTGGATCCTGAAACTTAGTCCAGTGGGGTCACTTGGACCAATTTTCAAGATTTCTTGATAATTTATTATATTTTATTAAAAAATTTAAAAAATATTTCAATCATACACAAATATGCTCTTTCACTTCATTTTGCAAATTTGGATGATAATCTGATATCTTTTTCAACAAATATGCTCTTCTCACTTCATCTTGCAAATTTGGATGATAATCTGATATCTTTTCCTTAATCCTGGATCTGATTCTAAAGAAGTCAAGTCCAAATGTTCCTCTAATTGTGCTACATTTTGTTGTTGCACTTCATTAGTGGAAGAAGATCCTTGCAATGGAATTATAGAACTACTAGAACTTGATGCATTACCTTGTCCTTACTTAATTTCACCAAATAATGCGAGAGAGAGAGAGAGAGAGAGAGAGAGAGGAAAAGGGGGTGGGGGTTTCGGCGGAGGAAGTAAAGGTATTTTACCGACGGCATTTCCGACTATAAATATCCGTCGGAACTTTCGACAGATATTCCGACAGATCGGAATATCTGTCGAAATTACTACCAACGGATATCCGACGGTAATATGTCCGTCGGAAGATCCGTCGATATTATCCTTACCGACGGATATTGCCGACGGAATTATTTCCGTCGGAACATCTGACTTATTGTTCGACGGACATTAGCACACTATTTCTTTTAATCTTACATATATACCACATGTTTTTTTATTTCTTACTCATGCACACATGCTTATGACATGGACACATGCTAGATACTTTTCAGAAGTTTATGTTACTATCTAACAGTAACTAAACATTGATTAAATGAGATTTAACTAAACATGCTTATCATGATTATAAAACCTTCATAAATTCATAACTATTAAAAATAGAAGTTAGAACATGCTTAGATTTTTATCTTAGGCTACTTACATGGAAATAACACATTTATAAATTTGTAGAAATTTTGAAGCATTATAACTATCTTTTGAATTTAAATCATATTTCAAGAGGATATTATGTAAACACTTAAAAATTCTACAAAAGGGATAAAATGGGTTAAATAGTCTATAACAAGCTTATGATACTCAAAATCCTAGATCAAAATATTCTAAACATATTTCATGGTATAACTACTTTATAAAAATTAAATTTAACATGCATATGGTTAATTCTCATATAAGCAAAATATATAAATTCTATAATTATCAAGAAAATATTCGAGGCTCCATGATCCTCTCATAGTGCTCAACACACTATGACAGAACCGTCAAAACCTATAAATACGCACAAATCTCACAAAATTATTAAATACATTCTATTCAGAAAATTTAGAAAAATGAAGGGGGTGGCTGGGGTGAGGAATGGAGGGGGGGGGGGGGGGGGCGACAGGGTGGGGGGGGAGGGGGGGCCGGGTGGGGCGGGGTGGGAAGGGGAAGGGGGCATCCCGCAGGGGGGAGGGGGCCAGGTGGGAAGGGGAGGGGGGGCCGAGTGGGGGGGTGGGAAGGGGAGGGGGGCATCCTGCAGGGGGGAGGGGGCCAAGTGGGAAGGGGAGGGGGGCGGGTGCAGGGGGGAGGGGGGCATCGCGCAGGGGGGAGGGGGCCGGGTGGGAAGGGGAGGGGGGTGTGTGCAGGCAGGGTGGGAGGGGGGGAGGGGGGCCGGGTGGGGGGGGGGCATCCGCAGGGGGGAGGGGGCCGGCTAGGTGGGAAGGGGAGGGGGGGCGGGTGCAGGAGGGAGGGGGGCCGGGTGCAGGGGGGAGGGGGGCATCGCGCAGGGGGGAGGGGGGCCGGGTGGGAAGGGGAGGGGGGTGTGTGCAGGGGGGGGGGGAGGCGAGGTGGGCCAGAGAAAGGTGGCGGGGCTGGGGAGAGAGGGGGAGGTGGAACTCACTGGGAGAGGGGCATCGGCGGCGAGCAGCGAAAGCACAGGGGCGGCGGCGAAGGCGCAGCAGCGAGCGGCGAGGAGAGAGAGAGAGAGAGAGAGAGAGAGAGAGAGAGAGAGAGAGGGGGGGGGGGGTTTCGCGGGACAAGGTATAGGAGCTTTACCGACGGATATTCCAACGGCAAATGTCTGTCGGCAAATGTCTGTCGGAATATCCGTCGGTATTCTTTCATTACCGACGGATATGTCTGACGGAAATATTGCCGTCGGAACGGCCGACGGATATTCCGACTGACATATTGCCGTCGGAATTACCGACAGAAATTAATCCGTCAGAAAAATCCGTCGGTAATCCCGCTTTTTCTTGTAGTGCACATTGCATTGGCATTCTTGGTATATCAAATAGTGATTTGTAGAAAGACAAGTAAGGCTTGTCTGGACACTTTCACTATGCGTGAGTATATGTCTCCGTCAAGTATCAAGTGCCTTTATATGCAACTATTGAGGGGGAGGTTTGACTTTCAATAAAATATTCTTGTTGATTCTACTCTCACTTTGATATCAGATATTTACTTTCACTTCACAGACTTCTTCCTTCTTCAATAATTTTCATGTTCACCTTGATAGGGGGAACTACATGATAGGGGGAGTCTTTTAATATCAGAAATTATGCTCTTTGTCAATTCTTCTCTTATCTGGTATCAGAATTCTTAACACTGGCTGTCAATATTAAGCCCCAAGTTTTTTTTTTCAGAATTTTTAAGTCTTGATGCTATTTTCATATGAGAGACTTAAAACATTTAAAATAAACTCATTGTGCATTTAGTTTAATTTCAAAGATTCATTTTCATATCAAGGTTGTGCCATCTTAATATTGAATGTCTTTAAAATGATTTGCAAAACACTTGTAGGCACATGAGTGGCATTAATATTTAACATATGCAAGTTTAAGCTTTACTTTTGCCACATGTTTTAGAATAATTTCTCTACATTCATATTCATGACTTTTCTGGTCAAAGCAAACAAAATCTTGCAGAACATTAAAAGAAAATGAACAACAATCTGGAAAGATATAAATGGAGCAATGCAAATTCTTGAACCACTGAGTAACCAAGTCATTTCACCTAAAAAGTGATTTGTTTCGCATCAAAAAGTGGAAAACAAATTTTTCAACTATGTATAAGATAATGAAAGTTAAACCACTGAGTAATCAGGAGGTCTTACATCTGGTAAATGTGATCTCTTGCATTGAAACGTGAGATTTAACTAATTTATTCTTGTATTCTTTCCCAGTTAAAATGAAAGAAAATTCAAATAGTCAGGATAGAAAAGCTTCAGACCTGAATAAAGTTCATGTTTACTGAGTTTAGAATTATTATTTTACATTGTGTTACATTTAAAGCTTCTAACTTCCTTGTTGAATACTTCTGTTCACTCACATAGGTCATTGTAACTCACATTTGCATCATTATTTTAAATACATTCAGATAATTATATTTTGCTATACTTTGTGTTGAGTGTGTCCTTATGATTAAACTTTCATGCACAATCACAAACCATAGTAAAATCTCTCATATGTCAATATCACTTTGCCTCATTTGTTCTGATCATTCTTGAACATCTCTTTTCACCACTTCTTTTTCTGAACTCCTTCCATTTATATTTTTCATCTCTATCTTTTTTATGCTATCAAAGGGGGAGAAATAAAATTGGTCTAAGTCTATGGAGAAATTGCAAAGAGTCAAAGGGGAGAGATTTTAGTCTGGTGAGATAATAGGGGAGAAATTTTTGGAGTATGCATCAGGGGATAAATTTTTGGAAAGATTGGTACATAGGTATAATACTACAGAAAGTGCAGGTTGAGTGAGTGTTTACAGACAAGGGTAGCCTGAAGAGACCAAGTTTAAGCATTTGTTTTGTCATCATCAAGAAGGAGGAGAATGTTGTGTTGAGTGTGTTTTGCAATTTCTTAATGATGATTCTTAATGATGACCAATAAACATCACTCATATTTTGATTTTGATGATGACATATTGTACATATTGAATATATTACAATAATGCTCAAACAACATGTTCTTGATATTTAACATTTCATATCTTATTGTTAATGACATGTTTTAATAGTCTACTCTTCATTCATACAGGTTTACAAAGTTTTTGTAAAAAGTAGGTCGACTTTAGTTGACAGACAGGTCGACTCTACCAGACTGCCCAGCAAGCTCCTGAAGAAAAAGTCACAGACAGGTCGACTCTATCTGATAGACAGGTCGACTCTCAAAGTCTGCCCAGCAAGTTCCTGAAGAACAAGCTTCCAGTTAGGTTGACTCTAGCCGAGAGTGAGGTCGACACTAGCATCCATCCAGTGAACCAGTTTTGGAGGAATACACTGTAGGTCGACTCTATCTGTTGATCAGGTCGACTCTACCAGCTGATTAGGTCGACACTAAGTGTCTATCAGGTCGACACTAGTGTTTTGACCAGTAAGCCTTGGACTGATGTTGGTCAGTAGGTCGACTCTCTTGAAGAATGAGGTCGACTATCTCTTTCTGTGCAAACCTAGAATTGTGTAGAGGATGAATCCCATGGCTGTGATTTTGTTCTGAGGTCATTATGAGAGATGCTATAACTACATAATTGCCCTTTCATCCAAGTAGCAATATGATGAAGACATTTTGGACACGTGGCAGCCCAGGGTGCACTTTAGATTTCTGTGCACATCCCCATCACGTAAAAGGGACTGCACGGAGGCTATAAAAGCTATCATCTCTGTTCTGAAGCCAAGAAGCGCCCAAGAGATCAATTCAGAGCCTGTAAGCCTCCAGCCCTTTAGCAATTACATCCAAAGGGATGTGATGATCAAGGCCAAGCTGTGATGTGCTGACAAAGGGAGTAGATCGAGCTGAAGAACAGAAGAAGAAGAAGAAGAAGTATCAGCAATTCAGATGCCACTGTAGCAGAGCATCAGGAATTGAAGAGGATCTCCAATGAATTCTTTCAAGGCTCTTCAATTCAAGCTTTTGGAAGACTTCTTCACCGAGGAACATGCAACCCACATTTATTTCTCTTATTTTCTTGGATTGTTCATCTCACTTTCGTATGTGAGATCTATACATGAAGTTCTGTGCAGATTTCTATGTGCGATTGAGTCTGTGAATCAAATCATTGCTAGAGGATCTGATTTTGTTTGGATTTGATCTAGCTTGTGTTTGATCCGTCGTGCTCAGTTTGGAGTCGTCATGCTCCGGTTGTGTTTGAGCCGTCGTGTTCAGTGTGCGAGTCGTTGTACTTACTGTGTGTTGTAAGCAGTTGTGCTCAGGTTTGTGAGTCATCGTACTCACGGTTGTGTGTTGAGCCGTCGTGCTCAGGTTGGAGTCATCATGCTCTAGTTGTGTGTTGAGCCATCACGCTCAAGGTGTTTTGGAGTCGTCGTGCTCCGGTGAGTGTTGTACTCATGTTTGAGTAGTGAAGCCTCAATGTGTGAGGGGTGGATGTAGGAATCACTGTTGTGATTTCTGAACCACCTAAAAATCCTCTGTGCAATGGTTTGATTTCTTGTCTCTGCGCTAGATGTTTGCATAGGATTTTGCTCTCACTACTTATACAACTGCTTCACACATTTTATTCACACATACACACATCAGATCAATAATAGTTTCTCTTCGAATTGATCTATAAATCGAAGTGATCTTTGAATTGCCTAAGCTTTCGCATATTTTGGTGATAGATCTATTCAACCCCCCTTCTAGATCTGTTTATTCTCTGAATTTGATCCTACAGGACACACACCGACACACCAACCGAAACCACAGAAACACCCGAGGCAACACAGATACTGTCATGTCCCCCTAGGCCGTTGCGATACCATCATGATGGGGAAGGGCACCGGGACAGCAACCCTGTCGTGATGGGGTAGAGCATCGCGACAGCAACCCTGTCGCGACAAGAAAACATGTCGCGACAGCGATCCTTATCACGACAGGCAAATACGTCGTGATAAGGTCATGCCTGACCAGGTAGACGCCTCTTCTGGTGTCGCGACGCGCACCACGGTCGTGACACCAGCAGAGAGGCAGACCCACGGGATGCTCCATCCCGGGGCCGCCCACAAGCCACACACATACCACATGGGGGAGGGGAGCATGGAAAAGCTATCTAAACTAACTAGAAAGCACGAGGGGCTCCCAATCCACCCGGATCGAGAAGAGCACAAGCAATCCCTACCTTAATCGAACAACCGAACCCATTAGGGGCCCTTCAAGTCGGATTGGCCACCTCCTCCTCGCTCCACGCAAGCTCCACAACACCGGGAACACAAGCACGGCCCTCCTCCTCACCTGAAATGCACAAAGGGGAGAGAGGGTGGTGGAGCACAACCGGAGGGTGAGGAGAAGAGAGGGGAAGGAGGAAAAGGGAGAAGGGGATGTCGGCCAAGGCCTTAAGCCTTCGGCACCCAAGACGCAATGGGGCGACGCGTCGTGTAAAGGACCTTAACGCAACGGGTCAACACACCACAACAAGAACGCGTCCCCCAGAGATGCCGCGACAACGCGACAGGTCGTACACACCTGCCACCCTGACAGCTGCCAGATGACCAAAATGACATAACACTGTCGCGACCCGTTGACCGGGTGCGACACAAAGACGCGACGGAGGAGCAAGGCGCAACAAGAACACGACGCACAAGCTCGTCGTGACAAGGATGATTGTCGCGTCGGACACCCACGATGCGACACTAACACGTCGACGCGTTAGTGGCCAGTCATCCAAGACACCGGACGGAAAGCCAGGAAGCTGGGTCGTACAAGCACCACCTTTGTCTAGCTGTGATGACACAAATTCATTGATCACTGACGACACTGATGAAGAAGAAGCACTGCTATCAAAAAGGTTGCAGAGGATTCTTGCAAAGAAAAAGAAACATCAATCCAGGCAAGAGTACAAAAGAAATAAGAGCAAACCAAAAGAACCAGTCTGCTATGAATGTAAACAACCCAAACATTTCAAGATCGACTATCCAAGATTAAAGAAGAAAGATTCAGAAGAAACTTCAAGAAAAGATAGAAGGATCAATCAACAAAAGTACAAGAAAATATCAAGAAAAGCAATGGTTGCAGCATGGGAAAATGATGACTCAAGCTCTAGCTCCTCACGCTCCGAATCTGACATAGAAGAAGCACACTGTGCCTTCATGGCATATCTTGAAAATGAAACTTGCTATAGTTCTTGTTCAGAAACTGATGATGATGATCTAGAAAGTGCCTTTAATGAACTTTATGAAAAATATAAGATAACCTCAAAAGAGTTAAAGAAAGTAAATAAAAAGTTAGAATAATCAGAAGAAAAAAATAAGAAATTAGAAGAAAAAATAGAAGAACTAAATGTTAATATAAAAATAATTGAAACAAAAGTAAAACATAGAGAAGTAGAACTATTAGACACAGTCAAACTAAATGAAGAATTGCATGAGCATATCATGGACCTACAAGAAGAGGGTAAAAATGCAAAAATCCAAGGTATAAATAATAATAAATCTTTAAAATGAAAAAAAAATATTTAAAAACATCTCTAAGCAAACTAACTAATGAGAAAACATCCTTAATGCTCTGTCTAAAAGGTTGTAGAAAAGGAAAAGAAAAATATGGTCTTGGATACATTCCAAAGAAAGATGAGAAAAAAATGAAAAATACTATGGAATATCTATTATCAAAATTTATAAAAGAAACAAAAAATTCAGTAACTCAAAAAATAAACCTACCAAACAACCAAAATAAATAAAACTCTATAACACAAGACATCAACTGTTGTTCACATTGCAATAAGTTAGGTCACACTCGTACTACCTACACCACTAAGCATCTGTTATGGGTACCTAATCTACGTTCAACTAACTCTTCAGGACCCAAGAGAACTTGGGTACCTAAAAAGTTTTAGTAATTTTATTTTTTAGGAAAGCCTTAGAGCATCTAAATGGATTTTAGATAGTGGATGCTCAAGGCACATGACTGGAGATAGGAAGTTATTATTTTCAATCACATCTGATAAAGGGGAAGTAATCTTCAGAAATAATCAGAAAGGAAAAGTGGTTGGTCAAAGAAATATCTCAACAAAATGAAAATTCCTAATTGAAGATGTATTATAAGTTGAAGGGCTGAAGCACAATCTCCTAAGTATAAGTCAATTGTGTGACAAAGGTCATCAGATATAATTTTTAGAAGATAAATGTGTCATTGCCAAAGGTAGTGAGTAGATTTTTGAAGCAGTCAGACATAAAAACCTGTACATATTACATCTAGAAGATCTAAAGAGAGAAAATGTCTACTTATCAGCTAAAGATTCAGAAGACTTTGATCTATGGCATCAAAGGTTGGGGCATGCTAGCACATCGGTGATAAAGAAACTTCAAAAATATGATCTAGTTAGAGGTCTTCCAAATGTAAAGTCAAACAATTCAAGGATCTGTTCTACATGCATTAAAGGAAAACAAGTCAAGTATTCATTCCAGCAAAAGAACATAGTGACAACCATCAAACCTTTGGAATTATTACACATGGATCTGTTTGGACCAATGCGAACTACTAGCCTTGGTGGAAATTTGTATGGATATGTAGTAGTGGATGACTACTCAAGATTCATGTGGGTCTCCTTCCTACAATCTAAAAGTGATACATTCCCTGCATTTTTAAAGCTCAGCAAACTTCTGGAAAAGGATACGAAATTCAGCATTATAAGTATTAGTTAAGATCATATTGGAGAATCTCAAAACAAAGAGCTTACTGATTATTGTGAAGAAAATGGAATACAACACAACTTCTCAGCTCCTAGAACACCTCAACAAAATGGAGTGGCAGAACGAAAAATAGAACATTACTTGACATGGCAAGGACTATGCTGTCAGATTACTGTCTGCCGAAATATCTCTGGGCTAAAGCTATCAATACTGCATGTTATATCATCAATCTTGCCATGGTAAGACCCATACCCAAGAAAACTTCATACGAATTACCCAAAGGTAAAAAACCTAGTTTATCTCATCTAAAACCTTTTGGTTGTAAATGTTATATCCTGAATAATGGAAAAGATAACCTAGACAAACTTGATGAACGTAGTACTGAAGGTATATTTTTAAGATATGTATCTAAACTAAGAGGGTTTAGAGTCCTAAATAGACAAACTCTAACCATAGAACAAACTGTTCATGTAATTTTTTATGAAACTAACCCCCCCCCCCCATTAAGGAAGAAAAAGAACATGACAATGAAGTAGAAAATTTAAGCAAGGAACTCGAAGGCACATCTTTGAATGATGAAGAAAACAAACTAAAAGATTTACAATAGACAAGGACAACACCTGATGATCTACCCAAAGAATGGAAATTTCTCAAAGATCATCCTAAGGACAACATTCTAGGATGACCAGATGACAAGGTAAGAACAAGAGGTATGTTAAAGTCCTATGAATATAGTGCACTTGTTTTTCTAATAAAACCAAAATCAATAAATGAAGCTCTCAGTTATGCATCCTAGATCATGGCCATGCAGGAAGAACTAAACCAGTTCGACCGCAACCAAGTCTAGACTTTGGTTCCTAAAATTCATGATCATTCAATTATTGGCACCAAATGGGTGTTCAGAAACAAATTGGATGAGTCTGGAAATATTGTAAGGAATAAAGCCCGGCTTGTAGCTAAAGGTTATTCATAAGAAGAAAGAATTGATTATGATGAAACTTGTAGCACCCCGAAAATTTTAATTACATAAAAATTCGAATAAATAGAAATAAATAATTTCCATAATATTAGAGTATTTAAAACATACATATCATTATCGTATGTGCTAAAACACATCAGAAAATTTCGTAAAAATTATAAATCAACCCCAAACATTATTACTAAATGTTTCACAAAGAAATTTGTTCCAAGAAAAATCGGATTAGTTAAGCTTAAAGTGTTTTGCGACTTATTATCGTAATTCATGAATAAGTCGAAAAATCATTATCATACGTACGTGGATGAGTCAGAAAATTAAATAAAAATCATATACGGACTTCAAATAATATCGTCTAATGACCCATCAAGAAATTTGGGTCAATAAAAATCATTTGGGCTTGATTTAAGAGTTATTGTGACGGATTATCCAAATTAGGAAACAAGTCGGAAAACTGTTAACACGGAAATAGGACGCAACCAAAAATTAAATAAAAATATTGGAGAGACTTCCAACATTATATATTAATGAACCAATATCATAATTGAGCCAATGGACCACATATGGCCCAAAAATCAAATGAAGCTAGAAAATACAAGGAAATTCGTAACCATAAATAGGCTAAAATTAGAAAGAGGTAATTATAGTTGAATTGGGATGAGAACATACTTTCTTGGCAACCCAAATTCATGCTTAACTATGGTGGGAGGTTTCCTAAAGCCTCACACACTCTAATGGAGGAAGATATCATCAAATTAGGAAACTAATAAGCCAAAACCTCAACTCTCCTTTCCTTGTCACAATAGGACTCCTAAACACCATGGATGCTTAAATACTCTCCACCAAACCCTTGGAGATGAGTTTACATCTTGTTGAGGTTGTGTGGAGGAGTTCTTGGTGGCTGGGGGAGCAGGAGATTGCCCACACCAAGCCGTTCTTCTTCCCCGTTGCGTCTGCTGCGACCTGCACAGATAGTCATCTTGAAGTCGACCAAAGGTTGGTCAAACCCTAACCTAACCTTGCAAGGCATATACCCTTGGAAAGAGGGCCAATTCGAGTTCCTAACCCCACTGGTTTCACTATTTTTCACTCAGTCGATCAGGTGCAGTAAGCGTTCTCCTCCAAGTGGTCTGAACACGGGGTTTTTGGAAAAATGGGCCTTTCTTCAACCCAGAAGGTAGGCTTTCTCATGCCAAACTTTACCAACTCCTATTCCAATGTGTAGAGAATCACGTTAACTTTCGTTTCCCACTGATTTCATCGAGTTCCAATGAGTACATCTTGAGTTATAGGCGTTTTGCCAAAGTCGCGCATGTCTGAGAGTTTTTACGTTGGTGTTGATTTATCGCACATCTTGGGGTCATTTAAAATTATTTAAAAATTATAGTTTGCATCTATTCCATGTTCCCTACAACTTTCATGTTGAGACGTTTGTCCGAAAAGCTCTAGTTTAGAAGATATAAGCGTTGCATGAATCACACCCTTGTTTCCTGCATGTTTCCTGCATGTCATGGTTCTAATCATCTCATGATGTCTGTTTAATGGCTTAAAAGTGATTAACCCATTTAAAAACTATAATTACATGAACAGTATTCTAATTATTCTCTTAATGATGTGATCATTTATGAAACTTGTGATTCGCTTTTGTTACTATTCTAGCTTGATTAAAATGATAATTATGATCTTAAAATCTTGCAAACCCATGTGTAGTTAAATGCATTGTTCATTGCATGCCATTATGTTAAGTGCTTTCCGCGAGTTTGAGACCGATGGATTGTGAATTGAGACGCGTACAATAGTACACACTTGCACATCTAGGCAGCCCTTTCTTGGAGATTTGGAAGCTCTCTATCGATCATTCCGAATCGGTAGACTAGCGACCCTTTCTCTAAGACCTCCGTAAATCTCCACTCTCCGTGGATTCCCACATGGAGGCCGAGTTGGTTGTACCATTGAAGTTTCCCGGAGATAACGTGCACTTCCTCTCTCTTCTTGTTCTCGTGAGTGTGATTGACAGTCTAGACTTAGCCATTAATGTAAAGATTAAACTAAAGTACAAATCGTACCGTTATGCTGCCCAATTTATCTCTTGACCATTGTTCTCATGAAATCATGTTCAATTTACTTATTACTTATTCTCATCATCATCATGAACATGACATTACATATGCTTACTTATTGAAACTCTCATTGGCCATTGTTAATGACTGTGGGCATCTACATTTAAAAATTGAAATGAGATGCTGACTGGGCACGGCGAGTGTCCAAGGGCTCTAGTCTAGCCCCAATGACGGAGAGTCATAAATATACTATTAACCATGGGGTATAATGATTACTAGCGTTGCATCTGCGCTGGGAGTCTTGCTTGCTTGTTGAATGATAGATACAATAACCACATACACGTGTCCTGGTGTACATTCTTGATGGATCTTTTCTTGGTGTACATTAGTGTCTAGGTGCCTGATTAGTGTTACATGATCGTGCTCATGCGTTCTTGCTTACTTGCGTGATATGGCCATCCTGCATTTATTGCAAATAGTGATATCTTGCATTCTTGACATCAAGTGAAATCTTTCGTGCTTGTACAAAGTGATATGTTGCTAGTTCTATCTTGTCATCTTGTTCTAAAATCTTGTTCTATCATGATCACTCTATCTATCTTGTTTCATGTATCATGTTTTAATGAGTTTTATTCGTACATGCATATCATGACAACCATCGTGCTTACCTAGTTCTAAATTTCTAATCACTTATATCATTGCCCGCACATTGAGATATAAATCCTACTGGGCTAGTTTGCTCATCCCCTACTTTTAAAAATCTAGGTGACTACGAAGTTCAAGAGGAAGAGCTAGTCGAGGATGGGAATGCGTCCGAGTGATGAGCGCTCCAAATATGAGTCTAGTTATAGTAGTTTGCTCTGAGTGATAGATTCATGTAGTAGGAAGTGAGGAATAAAATGTACTTTTCCTTTTTATTGAGTCTCAGTCCTATAATAGTTTCCATTTGGAATATATTGACTTGAGATTTGAATACAAGATTAGTTGAGTTCAATATTTGGGCCCTATGATGATGTATGTTGTTATACATCTAGCGCGTGCTAGCTAGAGGCTTATTTGCCAACTGTTCACGTCTCGGGATATCGACTCGAATTATTTCTGAATAATTTATATCTACTGCGTAATTCTCAGGACGTGACAGTTTAGTGGTATCAGAGCCTAGGAATACCAAATAGGATATATGTCTCAGGAATAAGAGATACCTATGGAACCTAGGTCATGGAAATTAAATATAGTACCTGGTGAGAATGGGTAGAGACTAGGAATATGATAGAATGAACAAAACACTCCTACCCATTGACTCTGATAATGTATCTAGAGACATTAATTGGTTTCCATCCTTTCCTCTGGAACCCTCATAACTCTTACACCCAACTGCAATGGCTCGCAATCAGTGGCGAGCTATGCAAGAAACCATGGCTGGATTGACTCAGGCTTTACAAAATGTGGTTCAGGCTGGAAATCAAGCTGCAGCTGCTAGGAACGGAGCCAGTGATCTTCATCGGAATTTTAGGAGTTTAAACCCTCCTCGCTTCTCTGGATCCCTTGATCCAGACGAAGCGGAGAATTGGCAGGAAGAAATAGAAAGGATTCTCCAAGTGATGCAATGCACTAATAGGGAGAAGGTGGTACTGGCCACTTTCCAATTCACTA
The DNA here is from genome assembly GCA_014218235.1 of Colocasia esculenta. Taxonomy (NCBI): domain Eukaryota; kingdom Viridiplantae; phylum Streptophyta; class Magnoliopsida; order Alismatales; family Araceae; genus Colocasia; species Colocasia esculenta. Next base: position 40,760,934 of record CM024755.1, read on the forward strand.
AGGATGCCCGAGCATGGTGGAAGGCCACATCAGCCCATCTAATGTTGGCGAACTGGAGTGGGTATGTAAGGCCCTCGAAATTTGTTACATTATTGAATTGCATGTGAATAATTCATGTTGTGTATGTACGTATGTATGTATCTACGTATGTATTAATTAGTATACTTATGTGTGTATATGTATAATTTAGGTATAAATAATGTATGTATTGTATGATGGTAGTGTGTACATGTTAATACATACATATGGCATGTATATAGGTGTAAGATGTGTATGGTTTCTGCATGTTTTAGAGTTCTGGCCGAAGGCCAGATTGGCTTCAATATCAGTAGACGTCGATGTTGTGTCGGCATCAACCCTATGGACGCCAACACTAAGTCCAGCGTCCAGCGATGTGGACGCCAATTTCTCTGACCTGCATGCATTGCAGACCCGAAATTCTGGAAGCAAGCCACCCCAACCATTGGGGAGCTGTCCACAACGGTCTGAAAGGGGTATCACATCACCTCCTGCATGGGTGAGAGGTCTTTGGCTATATACAAAGCCATTTTCACAACCCTAAGCCTTCTCTTTGCCCCTTTGCAAGAGAGGAAGAAGAGAAAGGAGTGAAACCCTAATTTCGGACTGTGAGAAACCCTCACCTTTGCAACCCGAAATCTGAAGTTTTGAAGCTTGATCTTGCCACCTGCTGCATCAAGGAGCTTGCTGGATCATCGAGGAAGGCATCCCCGACCCCAGATTGCGTTGGAGCTTGCTCAAGAACCCGGAGGAAGGCCATCTTGGAGGCTAGTTGGGAACTTCTTGGGACAGCCCAAGGAGAGCTTCACCAAGCCTTTTGATCCCTTTGGAGTATACTTGAAAGGCAAGTACCCTACCCATAGTGTTCATGTATGTGTCTAGGATGGTTTTACCATTTTTATGTATTTTCCCTCGTGTCCTAGACCCCCAAATTCACTCCATCTTTGGAGCTCGGGTCTGTGTTTTGCACAGACCTGACCTTAACGGCAATATCCCTTGCCGCTAAGATCATGTTTAGCGTCCAACGATTATGCCGTTAACACTAATTACCGGCCACAACTTGCTGCTAAGTTCATCTGAGCAGAACAACAAGCTGTTCTGCCCTTCTATATGATTAATTTCGATATGTTTCACGATGAGGATATAATGTAATCTCTTATATGCTACGTATACTAGTGAATGTGGTGTGTGGATGGATTTTGTGCAAGGTGGTAAATGATAGAGTTTATTTACTCCATGGAAATACATGTATGATGAGTTGCTAATCTTGTCAACCCTTTGTTGTATGATTTAGGACGAGTCTAAATGTCTTACATTTTATGGGTCATGCATGTATTAGTCAGTCTCTGTTCTGAAATTCTGAGATTTTTTTTCATGCTTGTGTGAATTAGTAAAATGTTGTTTGGGAAATAGAAATCATGCATAGGTCATGATAAATCTTCAGTAAATCATGTATTGCCCACAAATTTCAGGAATAAATTCTGTAGCTCCATGCCTGTTAGGGCTCAGACAGTGAGTTGTTAAAATTGTGCTTGTTTTCAACTCCATGTTAAATCGAATTGCGGATAGCATGTGAAATTAATGTTAGATTTTCTGTAATTTCGTTTTAGCTTAGAAAAATCTGAAATTTTGCATAAAGAACCCTAAACCCGAAATTAGCCCGTGGTTAAAATTTCAGATCATTTGGACTAGTATATGATGCAATATGGATTTTCCATGTAAAAATGTGAAACTAATGTATGCCGTTGTGAAAATGATTTGATTTTGTATATAGCAACCTGATTAGTGAAATTCCCTGAGCACTAAATTTCTGTAATTGTAGTGTCATGTCAGGAAAACAGAGCACCATGTGTGTGAATGAGTGAATGAGTGAGATGTGAGTGTCATGTGCTAAACTAAGTGCTTAAATCGGAAAACGTGTAATGTGTAAATTGTGCCAAGTGTGACATTGCTTCCACAGAGGGCAGTGGACCCGTATCAGGGAAAAGTCACCTTGAGAAGGTTCAATGTGTTGTGACCCTAAGGGCATTAGGGGGAAATCCTAGAGGTGGACAAGTACCACTGGTTAGGGTGGAGACTTGTTCTCCCGGTCTGCGCAGTCCAAGAGTCGCCATTGTATTGCCTAGATGGCGTCTATGTGATGTGATGTGTTGTGTCCTTTTTTGGTGGTTTGGACTATGTGTCACGGCACTAAATGTGAATGTGTAAATGTGTATATGTTCATGTGAAAAATGTGAATGTGAACAATGTGTAAAAGTGCATGTGTAAAGTGTGAAATATGCGAATTTGAAATTGTGTAAAAATGTGAAACCAAAAGGTGAGGATGTGAGTTTGTAATCCATGTTATGACAATCTGAAATCATGCTTAAACAGTAACCTTACTATGTTATGATCATGTTTATGTATGCAAATTGCCTAGAATCCATGCTAGGGATAATTGTTAAGCATATATAAACAACTTCCATACTTGGTTGTTCATATGTTGTGATTTAATCGTTGTTGTTGCTCTCATGTGTTAGATTATGGTTGCTAAAGCATGTAAAACCAGCAAGCTTAAAGCATGTAAAATGGTTAAGTATATGCGTAGGAATGTGTAGATTCCATGTTAGGTGTGTTTCCTTCATGCATGCTCGGGAATTCATGTTAATGGCTTTCATGTCTTAGTTGGTTGAAGGTAGATTTTTAAGTGAGGAATGAATAGAAAGCATGTGATAGGTGATTCTATTTTAGGAAATCTAAAAGCATAGTCCATGTGTTTAAATTGTAGATTCACCATGATAGGTTGTGAAATTTAATGTCAAGCATGCTACATGTCATGTCTTGTGAATGTGTATGTAGAACCTACTATGATATGTGCATGTATGGTATGTGTAGAATTACTTACGGAGTCTTTTAGACTCACTATTGCTTCGGCGTACAGGTGTAGTTGGTGACGAGACACCTGTGGAGGAGACGTTGGAGACCGACTCCGAGCGTGGAGATTAGAGTGTTGGAGCACTAGTGACATTTTGTGATTTTCATAGTATGTAAATTGAACATTGTACTAACATTATCATGGAAGAATGTATAAGTATGGACATCTATGTATTTGATTTTCAGCAATTTAAATTATGTGGACTTTTAGTTCTCTAAATGTTATCGAATCATGCATGTTAAATGTGGATGATGAATGAAATGAAGACAGTGGTTCTTTTACTTCCGCTACTCTGTTCTTATATTCACGTGTATCTCAGCTGAACGTCATTGTTGGGTAAATGTCCGACTGTGATGACGCTCGCTATACCAAGGTGGGTTGGTATAACCGTACCGGTATAATGAGGGTCGTCGCAGAGATTGGTATCAGAGTAACCGGTTGTGATTGCACATGAATATACCTAAGTCATCATCCCCATTACATGCTAAGTATGTCCACATGTGTAGAATTGATTAATAACGAATGGAAAGTAGATAAGAAAATGGTTAGAAAACTTAGTAACCTAGCTCTAATGGTGGCTGAAATTTATTACAGCCATGGCTTCGAGAGGTAGGCGTGGCGGAGCGCCGGCCCGTGAGGACGAGCCGCGACATGACGAGCGGGCGGAGCAGCAGGCCCCGGCACCGCAAGGTCCTATACTTCCCCCACCGCCGCCTGTGGACTATGGAGTATTCATGCAAGGTCTGGTGCAAGCCATGGAGACGCAGGCTCATACCCAGGCAGCACTCCAGGCTTAGTTGGAGGCTCAGGTTAGACTAATAAAAGGATTAATAGTTTGTTTTATTTAATTATGTAATATTGTGTTGATTGTGTATTGTTTGCTGTGATGTAGCAGGCTCAAGTACCAGCTCAGGACCATGGTGGACCTTCTACCATGGAAAGATTCAAGAGGATGCTGCCACCCTCTTTTAAGGGGGAGAGCGATCCGTTGTTGGCTGAAAGCTGGATGAGGGAGATAGAAAAGATCTTCCGAGCCATCAGGTGTGCAGATGAGGATAAGGTTACATTGGCCACCTACATGCTACAAGTATGCTTTAGTTTATATGCTTGTATGTTTGTTAAGCTAGATTTGTTTAGATGGTGCTTATGAGCGGTGTACTGCAGGAAAGAGCTGATGTATGGTGGGCTTCATTGCTGCGTACCCGATTTGAGGACGGAGCTATCGATGTTGCTTGGGACGAGTTCGTGAGGCTCTTTCGGGCCAAGTTCGTCCCCGAGCATGTGCAAGATCGGATGGAGCAGGAGTTCCTCTCTTTGGCTCAAGGCTCCATGACTGTGCTGGAATATGAGGCAAGAGTTTCTGAACTCTCTAAATATGCACCTCACATTGTGGCAGACGAGCGCAGGAAGACAAAGAAGTTCGTGATGGGACTCAAGCCATCACTGCGGACGAGACTCGTGGCATTTGACCACCGCACGTTGGACGAGGCCCTCAGTGCTGCTTGTAGGCAGGAGGGAGAGATGGAGCAATACCTGGAAGAAAAGAAAGCTTCACAGAAGAGGCCAGCAGCGACATTCCAACGACAAGACAAGAAGAAAGCAGTGTACCAGACACCGCAGCGATCTGTGGCAGTCGGCAGTTCTCAGGTACCTTCTGTACGTTCCCATGGTGTGAAGAAAGAGTGTCCCCACTGTGGGAAGACACATGGTGGTACCGATTGTTGGATGATTACGGGCAAGTGCTTGAAGTGCGGAAGCAGTGACCACAAGATCAAGGATTGCCCAAGACTTCAGCAGGGAGTCCAGAACGGAGCGCCAGTCCCAGCAGTAGCGGCAGTAGCGCCGGCTACAGGAAGACCAGGAAGGCCTCGAGCCCCAGCTCGAGTGTTTGCTTTAGCTCGTGAGGACGCCGAGCAAGCGGAGCATGTCACCGAAGGTACGGTTTTGCTTTTAGGTGTGCACGCTCGGGTTTTGTTTGATACGGGTGCTACTCACTCGTTCATTTCCGAGCGGTTCGCTAGGCAGTTAGCCCTAGAGTCAGGCATAGAGTCTGAGGATTTAGAGGTCCCTTTGTCTGTGCACACCCCTGCGGGTACGGTATCGACTAGGAAGTGCATTCTGTCGTTACCTGTGTGCATTGAGGATAGAATCCTAGATGGGTGTTTCTTCTTGCTAAATATGAAGGACTATGATGCTATTCTTGGTCTGGATTGGCTAGAGGAGCACTATGTGTTAGTGTATTGTCGCCAGAAGAGGATTGTTTTCCGCATTCCTGGTGAGGACGAGTTCTCTCATCCCTTGCCAAGGAACTTGGCGGGAAAGTTGGTCATCTCTGCCATGAAGGCGATGCGCATGGTGAACAAGGGTTGTGACGCTTTTCTTGCCAGCGTGGTACTAGTGCCAGAGGCTGATGAGTCACCTACTCTTGCAGAGATTGAGGTAGTGCACGATTTTCTAGACGTCTTTCCTGATGATTTGTCTAGTTTGCCACCGGATAGAGAGATAGAGTTTACCATAGAGTTGCTTTCGGGCACCTCTCCTATCTCGAAGGCTCCATATCGGATGGCACCTGCGGAGTTAGCCGAGTTGAGGAGGCAGTTGCAAGAGTTGCTTGATAAGGGATTTGTTCGCCCTAGTGTTTCCCCTTGGGGCGCACCTGTATTATTCGTCAAGAAGAAAGATGGGTCACTTAGGTTATGCATTGACTACAGGATGCTGAACCAAGTGACTGTGAAGAACAGGTATCCCTTACCCCGCATTGATGACTTGTTTGACTAGTTGCGAGATGCATCAGTCTTTTCTAAGATTGACTTGCGATCTGGTTATCATCAATTGAGGATTCGGAGTGAGGATGTGTCCAAGACGGCGTTTAGAACCCGTTATGGACATATGAGTTTTTGGTCCTTCCTTTCGGATTGACCAATGCCCCTGCAGCGTTCATGGATCTCATGAACATGGTGTTTAGGCCTTATTTAGATAGCTTTGTCGTGGTGTTTATTAATGATGTGCTGGTTTACACTCCAGACGAGGCCACACACCGTCAGCATCTGAGGCTAGTGTTAGAGGTTCTTTGTGAGCACAAGCTGTACGCTAAGTTCAACAAGTGCGATTTTTGGTTGCGCGAGGTTCATTTCCTCGGGCATGTTATCTCCGGTGCTGGTGTTGCAGTGGATCCAGAAAAGGTCCAGGCAGTTATGGATTGGGAGGTTCCCAAGACCCCTTCGGAGATTCGCAATTTTATTGGTTTAGCTGGTTACTATCGGCGATTTATTGAGGGATTTTCATCCATCGACGCCCCTTTGACTTAGCTTACCAAAAAGGGGGTGAAGTTTGTTTGGTCCGAGAAGTGTGAGAGTAGTTTTCAATTATTGAAGACTAAGCTCACGACAGCCCCGGTGTTAGTCTTACCGAGCGGTGTAGAGGGTTTTGCTATCTACACGGATGCGTCTCGGATTGGTTTAGGCTGTGTGCTCATGCAACAGGAAAGGGTAGTGGCTTATGCTTCTCGTCAGTTGAAGGAGCATGAGAAGAACTATCTGACTCATGACTTGGAGCTCGCAGCAGTGGTTCATGCACTAAAGATCTGGAGGCACTATCTTTATGGTGTCAGATTTGAGGTGTTTACCGACCACAAGAGCTTAAAGTATCTTTTCTCCCAAAATGAATTAAACCTGAGGCAGAGAAGATGGATTGAGTTCTTGAAGGACTATGACTTCGACCTTTAGTATCACCCTGGAAAGGCGAATGTTGTAGCAGATGCTTTTAGTAGAAAGAGGCCATCTCTCCAGCAGGACTGGAAGATGTTGGAGGATGCGGCTTGCGCGTTGACTGAGTTAGAGCCATCGCTATGCCAGGCTTTTGTAGCTCAGTTATCTCTTAGGTCCTCAGTTTTGGATGAAGTGATCGAGCAATAGGGAGCCGACCCTAGACTCTTAGAGTTAGTGGGCAAGGCAGGCATTGCTCGTGATGAGGACGGTGTGATTAGATTTCAACACTATGTTTGTGTCCCTGATTTAGTAGATGTCCGTGAGCATGTGTTAGCAGAGGCTCATAGATCGCGATTCTCTATTCATCTGGGTAACACAAAGATGTACTAGGATTTGAAGAGATCTTTTTGGTGGTCTGGCATGAAGAGGGATGTAGCGGATTATGTATCCTGATGCTTAGTATGCCAGCAAGTGAAGGCCGAGCGGTAGCGACCATCTGGCCTTATGCAGAGGATGGATATCCCAGTATGGAAGTGGGAAGCGGTCACTATGGACTTTGTTTCGGGTTTGCCTCGATCTAGAAGGGGAAATGACTCGATTTGGGTAGTTGTAGATAGATTCTCGAAGACTGCTCATTTCTTGCCTATGAAGAAGAAGCAGTCAGTAGAGAGTTTAGCTAGATTGTATGTTAGTAGTATCATTAGATTACATGGTGTGCCGAAGTCGATCATCTCGGATCGAGATCCGAGATTTACTTCGAGGTTGTGGAAGGGTCTTCAGGATGCTTTGGGCTCGGAGCTGAAACTCAATTCGATGTTTCATCCCCAGACTGATGGACAGTCCGAGAGGACTATCCAGACGCTCGAGGATATGTTGAGAGCGTGTGTTTTGGATTGGAAGGATGATTGGGAGCGTCATCTACCTCTAGTGTTGTTCGCATACAACAACAGCTTTCATGCAAGTATTGGTATGGCTCTATTCGAGGCGTTGTATGGTAGGCCCTGCAGATCTCCTTTATGTTGGGAGGAGATTGGTGATAGGCAGTTGATCGGACCGGAGTTAGTTCAGGAGACTTCGGATAAGGTCCAGCTTATCAGGAAGAGGCTTGTTGCGGCACAGGATAGGCAGAAGAGCTATGCCGACAACAGGAGGAAGGATCTTGAGTTCGAGGTTGGCGATCATGTCTTCTTGAAGATATCGCCTACTCGAGGTGTTGTCAGATTTGGCAGGCATAGTAAGTTGAACCCTAGGTTCATTGGCCCATATGAGATTCTCAGACGTTTGGGCAGCGTGGCATATGAGCTAGCCTTACCCCCAGCTTTGGCTAGTGTTCATCCTGTGTTCTACGTTTCGATGCTCAGGAAGTATGTCCGAGATCCATCTCATGTGATTAGTAATGAGCCAATGGAGATTCAGCCAGATCTATCATATGTCGAGCAACCAGTAGCTATTCTTGACTGGAAGGTTCAGCATCTCTAGAACAAGAGTATTGCGTCGGTGAAAGTTCTCTGGTGGAACTTCTCATGAGAGGAGGCTACTTGGGAGCTTAAGGATGCGATGAAGAAGAAGTATCGCCTTTTGTTTGAGTAGCGTCGTTCTAACTTCGAGGACGAAGTTTCTTTTAAGGGGGAGAGGGTGTAAGGCCATCGAAATTTGTTACATTATTGAATTGCATGTGAATAATTCATGTTGTGTATGTACGTATGTATGTATCTACGTATGTATTAATTAGTATACTTATGTGTGTATGTGTATAATTTAGGTATACATAATGTATGTATTGTATGATGGTAGTGTGTACATGTTAATACATACATATGGCATGTATATAGGTGTAAGATGTGCATGGTTTCTGCATGTTTTAGAGTTCTGGCCGAAGGCCAGATTGGCGTCAATATCAGTAGACGTCGATGTTGTGTCAGCGTCAACCCTATGGACGCCAACACTAAGTCCAACGTCCAGCGATGTGGACGATAATTTCTCTGACCTGCATGCATTGTAGACCCGAAATTTTGGAAGCAAGCCACCCCAACCATTGGGGAGCTGTCCCCAACGGTCTGAAAGGGGTATCACATCACCTCCTGCGTGGGTGAGAGGTCTTTGGCTATATACAAAGCCATTTTCACAACCCTAAGCCTTCTCTTTGCCCCTTTGCAAGAGAGGAAGAAGAGAAAGGAGTGAAACCCTAATTTCGGACTGTGAGAAACCCTCACCTTTGCAACCCGAAATCTAAAGTTCTGAAGCTTGATCCGGCCACCTGCTGCATCAAGGAGCTTGCTGGATCATCGAGGAAGGCATCCCCGACCCCGGATTGCGCTGGAGCTTGCTCAAGAACCCGGAGGAAGGCCATCTTGGAGGCTGGTTGGGAACTTCTTGGGACAGCCCAAGGAGAGCTTCACCAAGCCTTTTGATCCCTTTGGAGTATACTTAAAAGGCAAGTACCCTACCCATAGTGTTCATGTATGTGTCTAAGATGGTTTTACCATTTTTATGTATTTTCCCTCGTGTCCTAGACCCCCCAAATTCACCCCATCTTTGGAGCTCGGGTCTGTGTTTTGCACAGACCTGACCTTAACGGTAATATCCCTTGCCGCTATGATCATGTTTAGCGTCCAGCGATTATGCCGTTAACACTAATTAGCGGCCACAGCTTGCCGCTAAGTTCATCTGAGCAGAACAGCAAGCTGTTCTACCCTTCTATATGATTAATTTTGATATGTTTCACGATGATGATATAATGTAATCTCTTATATGCTATGTATACTAGTGAATGTGGTGTGTGGATGGATTTTGTGCAAGGTGGTAAATGATAGAGTTTATTTACTCCATGGAAATACATGTATGATGAGTTGCTAATCTTGTCAACCCTTTGTTGTATGATTTAGGACGAGTCTGAATGTCCTACATTTTATGGGTCATGCATGTATCAGTCAGTCTCTGTTCTGAAATTCTGAGATTTTTTTCCATGCTTGTGTGAATTAGTAAAATGTTGTTTGGGAAATAGAAATCATGCGTCGGTCATGATAAATCTTCGGTAAATCATGTATTACCCACAAATTTCAGGAATAAATTTTGTAGCTCCATGCCTGTTAGGGCTCAGACAGTGAGTTGTTAAAATTTTGCTTGTGTTCAACTCCATGTTAAATCGAATTGCGGATAGCATGTGAAATTAATGTTAGATTTTCTGTAATTTCGTTTTAGCTTAGAAAAATCTGAAATTTTTCATGAAGAACCCTAAACCCGAAATTAGCCTGTGGTTAAAATTTCAGGTCATTTGTACCAGTATATGATGCAATATGGATTTTCCATGTAAAAATGTGAAACTAATGTATGCCGTTGTGAAAATGATTTGATTTTGTATATAGCAACCTGATTAGTGAAATTCCCTGAACACTAAATTTCTGTAATTGTAGTGTCATGTCAGGAAAACAGAGCACCATGTGTGTGAATGAGTGAATGAGTGAGATGTGAGTGTCATGTGCTAAACTAAGTGCTTAAATCGGAAAATGTGTAATGTGTAAATTGTGCCAAGTGTGACATTGCTTCCACAAAGGGCAGTGGAACCGTATCAGGGAAAAGTCACCTTGACAAGGTTCAATGTGTTGTGACCCTAAGGGCATTAGGGGGAAATCCTGGAGGTGGACAAGTACCACTGGTTAGGGTGGAGACTTGTTCTCTCGGTCTGCGCAGTCCAAGAGTCGCCATTGTATTGCCTAGATGGCGTCTATGTGATGTGATGTGTTGTGTCCTTCTTTGGTGGTTTGGACTATGTGTCACGGCACTAAATGTGAATGTGTAAATGTGTATGTGTTCATGTGAAAAATGTGAATGTGAACAATGTGTAAAAGTGCATGTGTAAAGTGTGAAATATGCGAATTTGAAATTGTGTAAAAATGTGAAACCAAAACATGAGGATGTGAGTTTGTAATCCATGTTATGACAATCTGAAATCATGCTTAAACAGTAACCTTACTATGTTATGATCATGTTTATGTATGCAAATTGCCTAGAATCCATGCTAGGGATAATTGTTAAGCATTTATAAACAACTTCCATACTTGGTTGCTCATATGTTGTGATTTAATCGTTGTTGTAGCTCTCATGTGTTAGATTATGGTTGCTAAAGCATGTAAAACTAGCAAGCTTAAAGCATGTAAAATGGTTAAGTATATGCGTAGGAATGTGTAGATTCCATGTTAGGTGTGTTTCCTTCATGCATGCTCGGGAATTCATGTTAATGGTTTTCATGTCTTAGTTGGTTAAAGGTAGATTTTTAAGTGAGGAATGAATAGAAAGCATGTGATAGGTGATTTTATTTTAGGAAATCTGAAAGCATAGTCCATGTGTTTAAATTGTAGATTCACCATGATTGGTTGTGAAATTTAATGTCAAGCATGCTACATGTCATGTCTTGTGAATGTGTATGTAGAACCTACTATGATATGTGCATGTACGGTATGTGTAGAATTACTTGCGGAGTCTTTTAGACTCACTACTTGCTTCGGCGTACAGGTGTAGTTGGTGACGAGACACTTGTGGAGGAGACGTTGGAGACCGACTCCGAGCGTAGAGATTAGAGTGTTGGAGCACTAGTGACATTTTGTGATTTTCATAGTATGTAAATTGAATATTGTACTAGCATTATCATGGAAGAATGTATAAGTATGGACATCTATGTATTTGATTTTCAGCAATTTAAATTATGTGGACTTTTAGTTCTCTAAATGTTATCGAATCATGTATGTTAAATGTGGACGATGAATGAAATGAAGACACAGGTTCTTTTACTTCTGCTACTCTGTTCTTATATTCACGTGTATCTCAGCTGAACGTTATTGTTGGGTAAATGTCCCACTGTGATGATGCTCGCTATACCGACGTGGGATGGTATAACCGTACCGGTATAATGAGGGTCGTCGCAGGGTAGGATTTCTAGAGATCTTTTGTGGAAAATACTTCTCTGAAAGAGTTAAGGAAAAGAAGGCAGCGGAATTTACTGCACTAAAACAGAAAGGGATGTCCGTGGCTGAGTATGAGGCTCAATTCGCACGTCTGGCTGTGTATGCCCCACATCTGGTGGGAACGGAAAGATTAAAGGCTAACCATTTCATGGATGGGCTTAGGCCCATGTTCATTGAAAAGCTCGGACCACACAACATCCAAACCTACACTGAGATGGTCCAAAGAGCTCAACTAGTAGAGGACACTATGGCTAAGGTGGAATGCATAAAGGGGAAAGACATCTCAAAGCCGACCTCCATAAAAAGAGGATCAATCGATACAACTGGAACTTTCCACAACAACAACAATAACAACCACTACAACAACAACAAAAGGCCAACCATTGGGAAGGGTTATGGCATGGAGAAAAATATCAAAGTAGAAGAAACAATGATGGCGGAATATTGTAACTTTTGCAACAAGCCTGGGCACCAAGCAGACAAGTGCTAGAAGAAGGCCGGGCTTGCCTGCGATGTGGGAGTCATGAACATCGTATGCCAAACTGTCACATGCTAAAAGACCAAGTTGGAAGGAACCAAGGAGTGGTAAAGCGTCAAGGATGCGTGAATGCAATAACGCAAGCGGAGCTCCCAGAAGGAGGTATGATTGTTAAACTCCTAGACTAATCTTACGATGTTTTTCTTAATAGCACATATCTAAGTGGGGGAGGTCATTAAGGAGAAATTAGAAAGGGATAATCTAGTAATTATACCATAGTTCCTTTGGTGGAGTAAGATGGAGTTATAACAACCGTGGAAGGAAAACAGGAGTGGAAGGAACCAAATGAATAGTATGGGTGGCCATAGGTGTAGATGTTGGACTAACCTCCACGATGTTGAAACAAGTTAGAAGAACTAAATCCGAAAGGACCTCAAGGGTCATAACTATCAAAAGAAAATTAATGAGCTATGAATTTGGGGACCAAATTCACTTAAGTGGGGGAGGGTGTAGCACCCCGAAAATTTTAATTACATAAAAATTTGAATAAATGGAAATAAATAATTTCTATAATATCAGAGTATTTAAAACATACATATCATTATCGTATGTGCTAAAACACATCGGAAAATTTTGTAAAAATTATAAATCAACCCCAAACATTATTACTAAATGTTTCACAAAGAAATTTGTGCCAAGAAAAATCGGATTAGTCAAGTTTAAAATGTTTTCCGACTTATTATTATAATTCATGAATAAGTCGAAAAATCATTATCACACGTACTCGGATGAGTTAGAAAATTACATAAAAATCATATACGGACTTCAAATAATATCCTCTAATGACCCATCAAGGAATTTGGGTTAATAAAAATCATTTGGGCTTGGTTTAAGAGTTATTGTGATGGATTATCCAAATTAGGAAACAAGTCGGAAAACCATTAACACAGAAATACGACCCAACCAAAAATTAAATAAAAATGTTGGAGAGACTTCCAACATTATATATTAATGACCCAATATCATAATTGAGCCAATGGACCACATATGGCCCAAAAATCAAATGAAGCTAGAAAATACATGGAAATTCGTAACCATAAATAGGCTGAAATTAGAAAGAGGCAATTAGAGTTGAATTGGGATGAGAACATACTTTCTTGGCAACCCAAATTCATGCTAAACTATGGTGGTAGGTTTCCTAAAGCCTCACACACTCTAATAGAGGAAGAAATCCTCAAATTAGGAAAATAATAAGCCAAAACCGCAACTTTCCTTTCCTTGTCACAATAGGACTCCTAAACACCATGGATGCTTAAATACTCTCCACCAAACCCTTGGAGAAGAGTTTACATCTTGTTGGGGTCATGTGGAGGAGTTTTTGGCGGCTGGGGGAGCAGGAGATCGCCCACACCAAGCCGTTCTTCTTCCCCGTTGCGTCTGCTGCGACCTGCACAGATAGGCATCTTGAAGTCGACCAAAGGTAGGTCAAACCCTAACCAAACCTTGCAAGGAATATACCCCTGGAAAGAGGGTCGATTCTAGTTCCTAACCCCACTGGTTTCACTATTTTTCACTCAGTAGATCGGGTGCAATAAGCGTTCTCCTCCAAGTGGTCTGAACACAGGTTTTCTGAAAAAACGGGACTTCTTCAACCAAGAAGGTAGGTTTTCTTGGGCCACATCTTAACAAATCTTATTCCAATGTGTAGAGCATCAAGTTAATGTTCGTTTCCCACTGATTTCATCGAGTTCCAATGAGTACATCTTGAGTTATAGGCGTTTTGCCAAAGTCGCACATGTCTGAGACTTTTTACGTTCGTGTTGATTTATTATGCATCTCGGGGTCGTTTAAAATTATTTAAAAATTATAGTTTTCATCTATTCCATGTTCCCTACAACTTTCATGTTGAGACTTTTGTCCGAAAAGCTCTAGTTTAGAAGATATAAGCGTTGCATGAATCACACCCTTGTTTCCTGCATGTTTCCTGCATGTCATGGTTCTAATCATCTCATGATGTATGTTTAATGGCTTAAAAGTGATTAACCCATTTAAAAACTATAATTACATGAACAGTATTCTAATTATTCTCTTAATAATGTGATCATTCATGAAACTTGTGATTCACTCTTGTTACTGTTCTAGCTTGATTAAAATGATAATTATTATCTTAAAATCTTGCAAACCCATGTGTAGTTAAATGCATTGTTCATTGCATGCCATCATGTTAAGTGCTTTCCGTGAGTTTGAGACCAATGGATTGTGAATTGAGACGCGTACATCAGTACACACTTGCACATCTAGGCAGCACTTTCTTGGGGATTTGGAAGCTCTTTATCGGTCATTCCGAATCGGTAGACTAGCGACCTTTTCTCTAAGTCCTTTGTAAATCTCCGCTCTCCATGGATTCCCACATGGAGGCCGAGATGGTTGTACCATTGAAGTTTCCCGGAGATAGCGTGCACTTCCTCTCTTCTTGTTCTCATGAGTATGATTGACAATCTAGACTAAAGCCATTAATGTAAAGATTATACTAAAGTACAAATTGTACCGTTATGCTGCCCAATTTATCTCTTGACCATTGTTCTCATGAAATCATATTCAATTTACTTATTACTTATTCTCATCATCATCATGAACATGACATTACACATGCTTACTTATTGAAACCCTCATTGGCCATTGTTAATGACTGTGGGCATCTACATTTAAAAATTGAAATGAGATGCTGACCGGGCACAGCGAGTGTCCAAGGGCTCTAGTCTAGCCCCAATGACGGAGAGTCATAAATATACTATTAACCATGGGGTATAATGATTACTGGCATTGCATCTGCGCTGGGAGTCTTGCTTGCTTGTTGAATGATAGATACAATAACCACATGCACGTGTCCTAGTGTACATTCTTGATGGATCTTTTCTTGGTGTACATTAGTGTCTACGTGCTTGATTAGTGTTACATGATCGTGCTCATGCGTTCTTGCTTGCTTGCATGATATGGTCATCCTGCATTTATTGCAAATAGTGATATCTTGTGTTCTTGACATCAAGTGAAATCTTCCGTGCTTGTACAAAGTGATCTGTTGCTAGTTCTATCTTGTTATCTTGTTCTAAAATCTTGTTCTATCATGATCACTCTATCTAGCTTGTTTCATGTATCATATTTTAATGAGTTTTATTCGTACATGCATATCATGACAACCATCGTGCTTACCTAGTTCTAAATTGCTAATCACTTATATCATTGTCCGCACATTGAGATATAAATCCTACTGGGCTAGTTTGCTCATCCCCTACTTTTACCAATCTAGGTGACTACGAAGTTCAAGAGGAAGAGCTAGCCGAGGATGGGAATGCGTCCGAGTGATGAGCGTTCCAAATATGAGTCTAGTTATAGTAGTTTGCTTTGAGTGATAGATTCATGTAGTAGGAAGTGAGGAATAAAATGTACTTTTCCTTTTTATTAAGTCTTAGTCATGTAATAGTTTCCATTTGGAATACATTGAGTTGAGATTTGAATACAAGATTAGTTGAGTTCAATATTTGGGCCCTATGATGATGTATGTTGTTATACATCTAGCGCGTGCTAGATAGAGGCTTATTTGCTGGCTGTTTACGTCTCTGGATATCGACTCGAATTATTTCTGAATAATTTATATCCGCTGCGTAATTCTCGCGACGTGACAAAACTTATGCTCCTGTAGCTAGACTTGAAGCTATTATAGTACTACTTACTTCTACTGCTTCCCGTAACATGAAATTTTTGAAATGGATGTCAAAAGTGCATTTTAAATGGTATTATTAAAGAAGAAGTCTATGTAAATCAACCTCCTAGTTTTGAAAATATAGAATATCCCAATCATGTTTTTAAATTAAGCAAAGCACTATATGGATTAAAACAAGCTCCACGTGCTTGGTATGAAAAACTAAGTGCTTTCCTCCCATCCCATGATTTTATAAGAGACAAAATAGACAATATACTATTCACTAAAACTATCAAAAATAATATAATTATCATTCAAATCTATGTTGATGATATAATATTTGGAGCTACTGATGAAGTTCTCTGAAAAGATTTTGAAACTTTAATGCAAAGTGAATTCAAAATAAGCATGATGGGTGAACTCACCTACTTTCTTGGTCTTCAAATAAGTCAAACTGAGGATGGAACTCATATTTGTCAAGCCAAATATGCAAAAGAATTACTCAAAAATTTTGGCTTTGATAACTGTAAGGCCTTAAGCACACCTATGAGTTTATCCACTAAAATAGATGGTGATTCCCTTGGCAAGCCCATTGATCAGAAATCCTTTAGAGGCATGATCGGATCACTACTTTATCTTACTGCCAGAAGACCGGATATTATATTTAGTGTATGTCTATGTGCTACATATCAAGAAAATTCTAAAGAATCTCATTTAAATGCAGTCAAAAGAATTTTTCGATATTCAGCTAGTACATGTAACCTAGGTCTCTGGTTTCCTAAATATTTTGAATTTAATTTAGTTGGCTATAGTGATGCTGACTATGATAGGTGCAAGCTAGATTGAAAAAGAACCAGTGGAACATGTCAATTTCTTGCAGGATGTTTAATCCCATGGTCCTCCAGGAAACAAAATTCAGTAGCATTATCCACAGCAGAAGCTGAGTACGTAGCAGTAGGGAGCTGTTGTGCACAATACTATAGATACAACATTAATTGGAGGATTACGGGCATAAACTCAAAAACATCACGTTGATGTGTGACAACACAAGCACCATCAACTTAACAAAAAATCATATTCAACACTCACGCACCAACCATATTGAGGTCAAATATCACTTCATCAGATAACCTGTGCTTATCCTTAACTTCGTCAACCGATAAGCCGTTCTTGCCCCAGTCGAAGCCCACTGCTTCATCATTTCCAATAAGATATCCAATGTTGACGGTCAAAGGTCACTTTTCAGATAAAAAAAAAATCATTTCATTCTCTCCCCTCCTTTAATATAACCCTGAAAAGTCGAAACCTCTACCACCCTCCTCTTGTAGCCCGACCATTCCTCTTCCCACGTTTGTCCTCTGCTCTGTGTTTTGCCCTTTTTCAAATGAAGACCTTCCCACTCTCTGGTAAGCCTTACCATTTTTTTTTTTTGGTTTCTTCTCTCGCCGAAAATACAAACTCTTTGAAGAAACTCTTGTCACCTATAGCAGATGCAAGCATGTCAAATTTGCTAAACTACGCCAGCACAATCTACAAGAGGTTGAAGACATAGCCCAGCATATGAAATGGTTGAATGTTTGCTGAAATCAGCAACCCCTGTACCCTGATGCCGTAAAAGCCTTCTATACCACCCTCAAAGTACATCCTACAAAACCAAATACTCTCATTGGGAAGGTCAAAGGCACCAAAGTAGTTATTACTCCATCCCGATTGAAAACCCTATTTGGTATTTCCACCACTGATCATTCCCTCTCTGAAGTAGTTCTGGAGGATCATCAGAAATTAGGGATTGTTGGTCCTTTGTGCCAAATGACAAGAGGCAAAATCGATATCAAGCAGCTTACTGTCGTAAAATGGCTAATTCATCTTATGATTAGCCATATCCTACTCTCCTGCCAAGGAAATCATGTTGTGATCACCCAGCGGGATGGCAGTTTGCTCTTCTGGGCAATTCAAGGGCATCAGATCAACTTTGCCTCCTTCATACTTCAGAAAATGCAGTCAGCCTCCAAACTAGCTACTGCCCTTCCTTATGGTCTGATGCTCAGCATCATATTTAAAAATTTTGAAATTGATTTAGAAAATGAAGTAGGTGTTCCTCAAATTGAGCCCATAGAATTATCAAATTTAAAGAGAAGTCAGTTTAAACTGGTTGATGGTCAATGGATCAAAGGCAGCATCCCTCCCTATTCCCATCATATTTTTTAGGACATCTCAGTTATAGCCTCCATGTCAACTCCCGCCGAAGTCCCAGCTGACCAATCGAGAGATGGGGAACCACTTGGAACAACAGCTGAAGCCCCAACTGCAGCACAAGCTGAAGCCCTAGCTGAAGCACCAGCCGAAGCCCCAGTTGAAGCACAAGGCGAAACCTCAGTTGTAGGATTAGCTGAAATTCGAGCTACATAGTCAGTCGAGGCTCCCACTAATGTTCCATCAGCTGACTCTCCCAGTATAGCTCTCCCTGGAGAAAATTCAGTCCCTCAGGGGGCGACCAGGACATGTACTGAGTAGCTTCCTTCAGATAATACTCTTCCACCAGAGCCTGAAAGATCCCACCAACCACCCCTAGATGATCCCTCCATAACTCAGGGGGAGCAACCTCAGGCCACTGTAGATCTCTTGCAATCTGATCAATCACACAGAGCTCAGACCGAGGAACCTGATCAGCATAGAACTTATGAGCCATCCACTTCAGCTCCTTGGAAACAAAACATGGCAGAAATCAAACTTGAGGTCAGTAGACTTGGTTATCAGCTGGAGTCCATGAAGACAGAGTTGTTGTTTGAATTGGGCAAATTAAATACTGCCATGAGCACTCTCACCACCCTGGTCCAAGCCACTCTTTGCTCCCAACCTCCCGCAACCCCTTCTGTGCCCCAGACACTTCTAAGAAAGAAATCTACTACCAAGAGGCCCTGTCCTACTCCGGGTCCGAGTGAAACATCTTCTCAACAACCCCCTATTTCTCCTCTTCCAAATCCAAAGCCACAACCCTCCTCCACCTCTACCCCACCACCACTTCCAGAGCCTTCACACCCACTGGCTTCTGAACAGTCACCACCTCACCCTCCTCAGGCCTCACCACCCCCAACTACTGAGTCAGTTTACCCTCCACCTACTATGGACCGACCACCATCTCTCCATCCTCAGTTCCCTCTCCTCCTCCTCCACCCTCCCAACCAAACCCCATTCCTC
Organism: Colocasia esculenta; assembly: GCA_014218235.1. Taxonomy (NCBI): domain Eukaryota; kingdom Viridiplantae; phylum Streptophyta; class Magnoliopsida; order Alismatales; family Araceae; genus Colocasia; species Colocasia esculenta. The sequence goes on from CM024755.1 coordinate 40,779,910, forward strand.
AGACCACTCCTAAGGTCAAACTTGAAGACATTGTCTTTGAAGTCCCTCTGGGTGCTCAAGCCTCCTCTTTAAGACCATCCGCCTCTAAGCGCCCCAAGACTACATCAAATGAGCCTAAATACCCACCCTTAAGTTACCACTTTCTTCATTCTCATACAGACATTTACTGAGAGTATCTCAAAATTTTGAACCCTAGACCTCAAAGCCTGGCTCTACCTTCTAGTGGATCTGAAACAATTTGATGGGAAAGCACTGCAACATATTTTCGATACAACTGAGCATCTGACAGAGGATCAGTGGCTTAAGCAACATCCAGATAATGCCAGAGCATTTTTCACTCAGTTTGGCTGAATGGTTTAAGTAGCAAGCTCATTTTGAGCACAAAGATTATCTTGAACGAGTGTCAAATCAGATTACTAGATTCCTTCTCTTCAACAAACAGAGGTTGGATCTCAAAATCCCTCGCATTTCCTATCATCAGTATGACAAGCTTCTTAACTTTCATGCTCATCCTAATCCCTCTACCTCTCCCATTCCTGAGCCAGATCTTTATCCCTCTCTCATAGGTGCCATTACTATCAGTCCGAAATCTACCAAGATTCTCACAATGGCTATTACAACTCAATGCCAGAAACTAGTTAAATATCACATCTCTCTCTCACTCTTTGAATGTCTCCTTCTTCTTTCCATAAAATACTCCTCCTATACTCATACCATTCAGCTCATTCTAGCCCAACTAGAAAGGTTGCCTTTATATGAATGGCACAACTCCTACTCTACCCTGTCTACTGAGTACACCTTCTTTGAGGGCAACATTGATGATTATTTTTCCCACAATTATGCCATCTTAGGTGGATATTCAACCCCCATCTGGACTGAAAGATTTAATCTCTACTATAAAGCAAAACATGATGCCCGGGAAAAATACCACTTATGGGCTATGACCTCTACCTTCTTTTTAATTCAGTCCAAACGTCAACAATTAGTTCATATCCGATTTCAACTCAAACCTCCCACTACCACCACTATCCATACCATTAACAAAAGGAATCTTGCATAACTTAAATGCTCTCTAGGTCCAAATGCCACTATGGACTTCACTCTCTTTGAAAGATGCCTTTGAAGCTCAGAAACTACCCTTCACAACTTCCTCCTTCCTTACTATCAAACTTTTCCTTCCACTCTATACTTGACTGATGATGATTGTCACTCCCTTTTCGTTGATATGACAAAAAGGGGGAGAGATGAAACGAGATTTAATGCAATTCTGAAATGTAAAAGGGGAGTTAAATTATAAATGAAAGGGGGAGAAAAGTCATGAAATTTCATGTCTCTTATGTGTGAAAATATTTGCTATGTTGCATTTTATTTTATATATATCAGTATTTTGTCATCAACAAAAAAGGGGAGATTGTTAAACCTCTGTCCAAAATATACATTGCATATGTAAAGATTTAATCCATAATAAACAAAAGTTTTGAAGATGACAAAATAAACAAGTATCTACTTATAAACAAAACAATATGTTCCTTATACATATCATAAATAGAATCCCTAAAGCATACTTAGTTACCCAAATTATTCTCTCAGAAATTCTAAGTATAACTTTGTTTTATAAAGAAATATATGAAGTTCACTTCGTCAGATCCGAAGTTTACTTCATCATATCCGAAGTTAGCTTCGTAATATGTGAAGAAAAACACAGAGATCTTACTTCAATTGATCATGTTGAAATCATGATATACGAAGTTCACTTCGTCATGTCCGAAGTTCACTTCGTCTTATCTGAAGTTTACTTCGTCATATTTGAAGTTAGATCCGTCATATGCAAAGTAAAACACAAAGAACTTACTTCAACTGATCATGTTGACATCATGATATACGAAGTTCACTTCGTCATGTCCAAAGTTCACTTCATCTTATCCGAAGTTTACTTCGTCATATCTGAAGTTAGCTTTATCATATGCTAAGTAAAACACAAAGATCTTACTTCAACTGATCATGTTGAAATCATGATATACGAAGTTCACTTCGTCATGTCCAAAGTTCACTTCGTCTTATCCGAAGTTTACTTCATCATATCTGAAGTTAGCTTCGTCATATGCGAAGTAAAACACAAAGATCTTACTTTGACTGATCATGTTGAAATCATGATATATGAAGGTCACTTCATCATTCACTTCGTCATATCTGAAGTTAGCTTCGTCATATACGAAGATAGCTTCATCATATCCAAAGCTAGCTTTGTCATATCCGAAGTTAGCTTCGTCATATCCGAAGTTTACTTCTACATATATGAAGATTGTCTCATCTAATCTGATATGTCATAACACTATATCCTTATCAGAAAAAATGAAATATATTCAATTATACATCATTAACATTTTGTATCATTTCATGACATATTTTATTTTATAAAGTTCATGATCAAACTTCTAAATACAACTACATTGTGAATTACAAATCCTTGGCACATTTGATAAATCAGCAATGTATGTCACTCTTATTTTTTTTATATTTACAAAATAACCTTCAGGTATAAAAAATATTATGGCTCTATCCCATAAATCTAAAAAATATCTTTATTCTGAAAACTGAGTCAGAGTTTGGGAAAAAGGTCTTCTGACATCTACCCTAAGAACATCCATATTGTCCCACTGCAAGATCTGCACTCACGATCTTTACCTGCTACATACTCTATCTGTGCAGAACCTTTTTCCACAGAACATTAATTGTTTGATAGCTGTCAACATTTGAAATATCTCACAAGTACCTTTGAACATATATGTAGCTAACAAACTAGACATAGTCTAGTATATCTTGAAACTTGTATATTTTAGGTTAAAGATAAAACAACATTAAGGACTATCTGAACAGTGTGAATGTAAAAGATATGCACGTCGCCCTTGAAAGAAAAACATGCACGTCGCCCTCAAAAGAAAATGTGCACGTCTCTCTCTAATGGATAGATTCAAATAGATCAAGCAATGACTATCTCTCCAACGGCTAGATTCGAACAAACCAAGCAATGGCTACAAAGATGAAGCCTATATATATGAAGATAGTTAAAAGAAAGTTGTAAACCAGAGCATGAGATAACAAGCCACATACAAGAAAGCAAAATAGAGAAACAAGCACATACACGAGCAAGGGTGAAAAAGGTGCACGTGTACTGCATCAAGCTTCCTCTCCACAGACATTGCATGGGCGCTACTTGAAGCCTTGCCTGTGCATGCAGAAAGCAGCCTTTCAGTTTCGCCTTGTAAAGGTTCTCTTCTTGGACTCAGGAAGTCATTCTTCAGACTAAAACCTCTCTGTCTTATTCTTCCAGTCTGAAGTCCTTCTGAGGTCTAGTTCTCCATCTAAGGAGCTTGTTAAAAGATAAGTACACCACTTAGAAAGGGAAGGCCAAGGTAGTCTTGGCGGTTTGTACCCCTTTGGTAGAGGGAAGGCCAAGGTAGTCTTGGTGGGTTGTTCCCCTTGCAAAAGGGAAGGCTAGTTGTAACTAGCAGTTTATTTTTCCCCTTGTGTGGAAGGGAAGACTGGTTAGCACTGGTGTGTTGTATCTTTGAAAAGATAGTGAAATCCTAAGCTTGGCTTAGGGATTGGATGTAGGACTTTCATTGGAAGGAAGATCCGAACTAGGATAAAATCTTTGTGTTCCTTGTGGTTTGACTAACACAACTAACATGTGCTCTTAAGTAATTATTAAAAAGTCTTTCGGGACAAAAAAAAACATCTATTCATCCCCCCTCTAGGTGAAAAGCTCTACTGCCAATGATCCATCAGCTCGGTACACAATTCCCTGAATAGTTTGTCTCATCTGTAATTCTTGAAAAGAAAGTAGGAATATATGAGCAATTGTGCCCAATAGGATTTGCCTTCAATAACCAAAAGAAAATAAGGTGCAAGGGTAGCATGGAAGGAAAATATGTATACCATTCAATAAAAGAGCACAATCGAATATATATAGTTATACTATAATGCTGGCAAAGTGAGGGTATTATAACAGAGTTGTCTGGAACCAAACAGTAGTTCAGTAAGTGTAATGCATGTCGTAATATAGTTCATGGAAATGTAGACCAAATCTAGCAGTAGATGATGTCATGCCAAACATCCAGATGATCCATTTTCGATCCGTACGACTAGTAATCAAATTCTGGTGCTCCTCCCGAAAGTGGACCAGCCTCATTTGCACAGGCATTAGTCCAAAAGAGTCCAAAGACCCAAAGTGTGTCATACCATTTCCATTCGATCATTGTTCATGTATGGCCTTGGGCGGAGGTCCATTTCAAGAAATCTTATTATAATACTAATAATGGTTGGGCAATCAAATGCGAAAGTATGAAGATAACAAGGAAAGTATGAAGTTATCGAGTTGGGTTTGCCAAAGTACAAGGAACATCCATATTTATATAATAAAATTGGATATAAATGACAAGTTGGAACTAAACAGGGGAATCGGTTGATTGTTCAGGGAATTTCAGTCATCCGACCTAGCCAATAGCTTGGTTCTGATTTTTATGGAGAATCGATCGGCCGGAATAACAAAATCGGTCGACCGACCTAGCCAATCGTTAGGTCCTCGATTTAAGATAAAATTGGTCGACCGGAAGGACAAAATCAGTCGACCGGAATGGACAAATCGATCGATCGATATATTGTTTTTGGTCGACCAATTCTAGAAAAACGGGAATCAAACAGGTCAAAATCGCACCAATTTTTTAGTCTGGGAATGGAAATAAACAATTAAAAACAAAAGAGGGGAATCTACCATACAGTTGTACATAAAGCACACCGATCCTTCCTTCTTCTACCACCTCAGGTTCCAATAATTAGAGTAGTAGCCAGAGGTTTTTTTTGGGCCAAATAACAACTTAGATAGAGCTGATATAACAAACGTGTGCATGAATTCATCAACAGTTGGACGATGGCGATCACGTCGATGGGTTTAGTTGATATATTTTACCCACGTCGCCTTGATTTCACCCCGAGATAACACATATAAAGGTTTGTACGTAATACGGATTATGTAGTTGAACAGTGAAATGGGTATGTAATCATATACATATATATAATTTCAATGTAATTCATTTAACTCTTTTATCCAACAAGTATTACCAATTTAAGTTGATATTTTAATTTTATCTTGGCTAGACATTATGCAAGTTCATGTGTATCTACTTTCGATAATAATTTTGGTAATGACATCAAGGGGGTACACTTATTCAAGTATAATGTTAACATGGAATATAAAAATTGATTAACCAAAATATTTATTTATTTATTTTCCTACATAAGGTTGAGGTGTTACAAAGACTCTACATCAAGGGAACTCCAACATCTAGAAAACCACCGAGGGAACCCCCAAAACAGCACTACACAGAACAATCCTTATCTCAAGGAGGAGAACCACATCTGAGAGATCCACTTGGTAAGTAGACCTTATTTTATTGAGCTTTTGCCCAACGATCACACCTGAAGGACGCCCAACATGATTTTAGCTAAACTCAACGACAAGAATGAATTAAGATAAGAAAAAAGAGTCCCACAAAGATCCACTCTATTACCCTAAAATGAACCTCCAAATGCTATAATTAGGACTCTAATTGTAAGGGTAAGTCTCTTGATCTAACCTCTCATCTATCTAACCTTTGTGGAGTCAATAAGGAAACTCACAACTATAAAATCTCAGGAAACTTCCTACACAAAGAAGTAATCACTCCTTAAGACCCTAAACTGGTGAATAACAATCCCGTACCATCTAAACATCTTTCTCTCGTCTCTCTTACTTTGGCTCCTATTCATCACTAATTTAAGTATCGAAATAATTTTCTTGAGACCTCCACTCCAAGCCCTCTGATCTTTTATCTTTTCTTGCAGATCTCCCATCAAAATGGCATCATCATCATCAATTTCCCATGACATCTGATAATCTATGGCAAAATACGTAATTCAGCCTCTTTAGATAGTTTTTACTATCTATCTAAAAAATATTTCTCATAAAAGTAACACGATTAAGGTACACAAACTAGAATATTTTACCATTTAAAAGAAATTTTATAACATATTTTAGTTATTGTTTTGTCTACACAAAGAGATGGCTTTATTTTATTAGGAACAAATAATCACTATACATAGGGTACATTTAAGGAGTTGGGATCCTCTAGAGCCTCCGCAGGAAGGGGCTCAGTTAGTACTATAGGTGGGGTGGGTTTTTTTTATTTTAACTCCTATGTAAAACACAAACGATATTTTAAAATGAGGGGTTAAAATGAAAAAAAACCCACCCTACCCATGATACTGACCGAGTCCCCCTCCTGCGGGGGGTCGAGAGGATCCCAACTCAGGAGGGGCGTTGACAATGACATCATACTCAGCAACTGCCAACCAATGTTGACAGAGTAGTCCTTATATGCACGTCGGTTGCTGGGAGTGCTCTTGAAGAAAACTATATATATATCCTTGATCGAGAATCATGTTCGAATAAATAATTATAAAAAAATGCGTGTGGGACCCACATTCAAATAGGTTGTCTTATGGGAACAAGTAGAGAAAATATATATATATATATATATATATATATATATATATATATATATATATATCCTTAGTAGATTTTTATTTTAAAGAAATATTTATTGTACTTATAAAAATATGACAATTATATTTGAAAAAATTCATTATAGATCTCTATCCATGAAGACTCTTTATGTGCAAATTTTTGTGAGAAAAAGTTATATTCAAAAGTCCTTACCTTTTTGGTACGCCTTATTTTCTAATCCCTCATTAATACTTTCTATTAGAAAACTTTTCATTTTCCATTTACTTTTTCCACTCAGCGCTCAATTTGATTTTCTTCTTTCTCTCATTTCATTATATATTGTTTTAAAGTAAAATAGATAAGATATTAAAGTAAAAGAATGCAGAGTTTAGAGTAAAATAATATATGATTTAAAGTAAATCAGTATATAATTTAAGGTAAAATAATATATAGCTTAAAGTATAAAAGAACATTTAAATGTTTGAATATTTATGGTATTAAAGTAAAAAGAATACATATTTTAAAGTAAAATTCTATTTATTTTAAAGTAAATGTTCATATGTCTTAAAGTAAAAAAGTATTTATGACATTTGAACTTTTTTTTTAAATCAATTAACATTTACCTTAAGTCATTGCTTCAACATTACTTTAAGTTGGTGGTGGCGATGAGTGGGCAACCGACAATGATCATTGGCGGTGAGGGTCAGCAATTGGCTTCTGGCCAACGACAGTGGCGACCAGTGACGGCAGCAAGCAGCTAGTGGCTGACGGGCCGACAATGAGTTTAATGTAAATAATAGAAGGATATAAAGTGACTATTCTATTGAGTCAAAGTAAATGCTCTATTAACTTATAGTTTAGATTCACTATACACTTAACATTAAAGAAGAGATGCTTACCGTTAAAAGTAAATATTCTAGTGAGTTAAAATAAATAATCGAAGGATATAAAGTGACTATTCTACTAAGTTAAAGTAAATATTTCATTAACTTAAAATTCATGTTGACGATTCACTTAATTATGTTAAAGAAGAGATGTTTAACATTAAAGTAAATATTCTAATGAATCAAAGTAAATGATCAAAGGATATAAAGTGATTATTCTACTAAGTTAAAGTAAATATTCTACTAACTTAAATTTCAAGTTCACTATTAACTTAATGTTAAAGAAGAGATGTTTAATATTAAAATGATTTTTCTACTAAGTTAAAGTAAATTTCGAAGGATATAAAGTGACTATTCTACTGAGTTAAAGTAAATATCTATTTAACGTTAAAGTAAATGTTCGACAATCGACAATGATCAATGATCAACTGTCAGCTAGCAGTGGCTGGTGGTTGACAATGGCTGAAGGCAGGAGGTAATCGATGGTCAATTGCTGGTTAGCAGCATCTGGCGGCCAACAACGACTAATGGTAACAAGTAATCAACCGATGACGGTGAGCAATCGATGGCGGCAGTAGGGGCTAGTGTGTCACGCCCCGATGCCAAAATATCGGAACTTGAGGCAGTTGCAAGTAAACGGGTACAGAGCGTATAATAGACATCAAACCACTGGTCAAAGAATAAATACTAAAGCAAATGTATTTCATTAATAATTCCTTAAATGTCTATTACAATCACTAATATCATAGCCATTCTATAGGGCCCAATTACATTGAATAAAAGTAAAGACTAAACTAAGACTCTAACATAACACTAAGACGCCATGGTACTCTTGACTTCACTCTTGGTCATTCCCGTCCTCATGAGTGTAAGTATCATCCTCGGTCTCACCTGAGAACACATAACAATAACGCAGGGTGAGCGATAACACCCAGTAGGGTCTTAAATCTCATGATCAGGCATGATTTAAATGATTAATGTATTAAAAGGCAGAGTAACTAACAAAAGAGGGTGAGAGTCAAGTATTGTCAAGCAAGTGATAACACGATATAGAACACAAGCATCAAGCATAACACAAAGAGCATGATGGCCATAACACAAATAGCACAATATAGTTCATGATAGCACAACGAGTCAAGTATAGCATAGCACATTGATTGTCATATAGATAGTCGAGATAGATAGCACTTGAGTGTAATGCCAAACACTCTAGTCAATTAACTCCCGCGGACAAATAGCACTTTTGGGCGCACCTCCCAAGACCAGACCGGGCCCTTTATATTGCCAAGCATTAGTCATAATGTTTATCTTTAGACAATAAGTCAAATGGCCATATAGAGTACCAAGAATAGAGGAGAGTACTTGATGAATAGACGAGTGTAGAGAGAACATGAATAGATGAGCGAGTAGAGTATAGATGAGAGATAATGGTCATTACACATGAAACAACGTTAAACAGGCGATAGTAACGGTTGCACAACACGCATAATGGGTGCTGGCAGTCAGGTAGAATTCACTAACCAACCAATGACCAAGCTACGAGCATAGTCTAGAGGTCCGGCATGATCTCATGATAAGAGAGAGAACATTCTAAGGCCGTTTGGATCTTACTGATCCCTAAAGGGTATCATAGGTATTAGGGTACAACCAGCTCGTCGACCATGTGGGAATTCATGGACAGAGGAGACTTATGGAGGCCTTGAACAAGGATTCACTAGTCTGACAGAAGGAATATCCGACGGAGAGTTTATCCAAGTCAAGAGAAAGTGTATAAGGAAACAAGTGCTCGACGTTCAAGAGGAATTCTAGAACAGTGGAGCGTCGGTAACGGTATCCTCAAAACATTGCGAGAAACGAAGACAAGTCCATTAGAAATAGGGCAATTTAAACACATTATTGAAGTAAATTACCATATATATTATGAGATAATTTTATGCCATGTCAAGTCATATTGGATGGTTACAAGTATGTGTATGTGATGAAGAGAATCATGGATATTAAAAGGTCATGTGTGTGTCTTTTAAATTAATCCATATATGTCCATCTTATAGCATCTTTATTCATTGCGTGTAAGACTGTTAACATGAGGTATAATCACTGTAGAAAGACAAGAGTACAAAAAATCTAGGGTTTATGTACAAAAGTCCAGAAGGCGACATACCCCTGTAAGGAACACGACAGGGTACATCTAGAATGCGACAGAGTCTTTCAAAGGTCACGACGGGTCGGTCAAGACAGATAGCTAGAACGCGACGCCAGATCCTGTCGCGTTCAGAATGCGACAGGTTTCTGGTCGCGATCAGCCACTGAGAACGCGGCCTATCGGGCTGTCGTGTTCTCAGGTTCTATGCTTGAGCCCGAAAAGGAGATAGCTTGCCTTGGATTATGGTCCAAGTTTCTCAAACTTTGATATAGAGTAGTTTAAAATTTTAGATCTCGGTGTATAGACGATTAAAAATCGTGAAATCAGTTTTAAATGGATCTAGACATGAGAGAGTACACACAATAAATAGGAATTAGGAAATAATCATGGTTCTGACATGTTTTGAACAAGATCTTTTGCGAAGAACACATAACAGGATATAGTGATGGAAAAAGAATTAATTCGAGTGGTATACTGAATGGAATTTGGGGAAAACGGTGGCAAATGATTCCTGATAACAAGCAGTATGTCCAGTAAAAATATCGTAGCATGAGATCAAGTGTGTTGGCTCTTTTAGTACGGCAGTAAGCTAACCCTAGAGGGGGGGTGAATAGGTTTTTCTGAAATCTGAAATAGAAACTTAAACATAGAAAATTATCACTTGAAAGTTTGGTTAGTTGAGTGTGAAAGAGAATAACAGTGCGGAAGCAAATAAACAATTACACAAATGACACAAGGAATTTATCCTAGTTCAGCCCTTCTCACATAGAAGTCCTACGTCCAGTCCCCAAGCAATCTCTTGGGATTTTACTAACCAAGGGTACAGTTCCCCTCTAGGACAATACAACACCCAGCACCCTAGCTGGTCTTCTTCTCTTTCCCGAGTAAGAAGGCAGCCCACTTCTCTTACAGGTTAAGAAGCCAACCTCCTAGTACAAACCCCAGTGCGGTTCTGCTAGACTTAAACCCCTAGCTAGGTTCTACACTGTATACAGTCCTACAGGTGGACACAAATCTTTCTTAGAAAAGAAAGAACAGATCGAGAGCTATTACAAGATGAACACTAAGAACTCTAGCTCTGAGCCACAAACTCTCCCCCAGATTTACAATGACCACAGAGAGAGAGTGAAGAGAGGAGAAGGAGCTTGAATCTTGAAGGTCTTCAGATGCTTGAGCACTTCTTCTTGGGCTCGGGCTCTTTCTCTCTTTTCTTTTGAGTGTATCTGGAGTTTAAGTTCTTCACTGGATGTACACTCCTTCAAAGATCTTCAGGAACGCTCACTATGCTTCTTCTTTAGCCTTGCTTCATCTTTTATATGAGCAGTCTTGAACAAATCCGTTGGAGTTCTAGCCGTTGCTCACTTTCTCTTTTTCTGATATTTTGTGGTCTACGAGGTCTGCAAGCATAGAAGAAAGTGTTTAGATAAAAGAGTTTTTGTAACGACCCACTTCCACCCAGTACGGTTATACCAACCCACATCGGATGAGAGTAAATTGCTACAGGGGAGAAAACCCCAACGATATTCATATGGATTGAGATATACACAAATAGAATAAAATGTTGCAGCGGAAATTAAACAACTCTTATTCCATCAATATTTTAATCCACATACCATAGCCTATATAGTCCATGAAGGAAATAACATAAACCATAACATCTACATAGCCAGTTTCCAGTTTCCAAGTACAATAATACCAAAGTTCAAATTACAATTTTCATCACCTACTAGCAAATGAAATACAAGTCTTCAATCTAATCTTCACGTTCCTCATCGGGTCTTGCCACGTTCTCAACTTCTAAGTCTCCTGAAATGTTTAGCAAGGGTGAGTCTACACAATAGACTCAGCAAGCAACTTAAAATCACAAACCATACACTTATCACACATGCCTTCTAACAATTTAACATTTTACTAACTTACTAGAATTTAACATTTAATCTCCTATATGTTCATGCTATAACATAAGAATCAAACATGGAATCCTTTAAACAACTATACTAATACATGTAAAGTAATGATTTCTAAACATGGTGATCATTTGTATACTTACATGCTTTCATTTCATGATTTTATATAATACGAACACATGACATTCTTTTCAATTTATAACATGATACTAACACATGCTTATCCAGTAAATACTATCTCATGGATAATTTCACAAAATCTTACTCACGGTACTAAATGTAATATCATATTCATCATTTAACATGGATCATGTTAACACATGCATTTAGCTTTTTCATGACATGTAGCATATGGATACCACTTATGAAACAAAGCATTTAAATAGAATCATGTAGTCAATGTTATGTAGCATATAAATAAATTCAAGTAATTCTTTAACCTACATTATGCAACATTCGATTAGTTATCATGTAGCGAGTGATCATTTAAACATGTAATAAATATTACATATAACAAATGACATGTAGTTCATATGGCATGTAATCATGTAGCATATAGACATGTAGAATGTAGTCATATAGCATGTAGTCATGTAGCATATAGTCATGTAGTCATTCATCATTTAGTTGTCAAGACATAGCCCACACTATTATAGAGATCATATAGCATATAGACATTCACTTATCACATAGGCAATGCAGTGATGAAGTCATGGTTATTGCGCAAAACCGGGAAAAGTTCTTCCCACCTTAACCAGTAGAACTTGTCTACTTCCAGGATTTCAATCCGTTGCCCACGGATTCAATAGGTCATTTCATATAGTTGAACCATTACCATAGGGGCATCCATGGTGTAGTTCCCTGTAGAAAATCTCTATAGTAGCAATGTCTTTTTGGCCAATCATTTCATTAATGCAATAACATATATAATAATGCAATTATGGAACTATCACATGAAACTAACATTTTCATATAACTAAATCATGCTCTTTTGTACATTCATGCATAATTTATTAAGATGACAACACCATTATCACCTATCATATTTTCTCAATTCTGAAATCAAATCCTACTATGAAACAACAACGTATGATGGCACTATTTTTATCCAAAATTCAACATGCATATACATTATCATGTCTATTGATTCATATATGCATTTATCATTCAGAAAATCATAGCAGTATGTATAGTGTTCAGAATAATATAAAATTTTAACCACAAGATGGATTTAACATAAGGAACATATCTGTAATTTTTTTAGAATTTTAGAAGTAGTAAAAGTATTTTTAATATTAAACACAATCTTTAGGTAATTTAGAAGATATTTCAATTTGAACATGGTAGGCAGTAAACCATCCATCCTAATAGATATAAAACATGCACACATTGGTTCTAACTTAATTAAAATTTCTGAAACAATAACACTCAACATGCATAATTATTCTGTTTTTAACTTTATCATATCATGGTGTAGAAGAATTCAGAATTTAATAGCACTCTGCACAGTACTTAGAATCCTACCAAATTTTAACTACGATTCACATACAATACAAGGAACATATCTGAAACTTTTCACAATTTTCAGAGTAAAAACACTATTTTTAATAATTAACAAAGATTACATGGAATTAATAAGATAAACCATTTAAGCATGGTTTACAGCGATAAGTCGGTTCTAGCAGGTCTAAAACATGAGAACAGTCATTCCAAGATCACTAAAATTTCCTTAATCCATAACATGCAACAAAAACCATTTAATCAGAATTTACTACAGTCAAAATATAATTAATCTCAATTAACAGAAATCCTTCTAATTATTATCATGCTCAGAAATTTGGTAGATCCTCATGATATGACCTAAATATCATATTTGACAAATTCTGATTTTCTCAACATGTACAGACCACCGAACAAGCAAAATCACATTACAAAGATTAACTAGTATTTCTGCAAAAACAGGTGAACTTGAAGACATGGTCCTGGCCGTCATAAGAAGTTAACGGCAGGTTCTCTTGCCGTCGACACAAGAACTAGACGGCAACTAGTTGGTCGTCTACTTCCTGTCTGCACACAGTGCAGATTTAATACAGAAACATGTGAATTTAGGGGTCCAGGACACGATTTAAAAATCTGTAAAAATGTGCAAACCCTATAGGACAAGTCTATGGATTGAAACCTTAAGCTACTTGCCTGGGAATGAATCAAAAAGGATCTAGATTTTCCGGTGAAGCCCTCCGCAGCCAAGCCAAGAAGAGGTCTAAAACTGCTTGAATCCAGTCTTTCCTATTGATGCAGCTTGCTCCTCAAAGTTGGGGATGATTCTCCTATGTATGGGTTATCGTCCAGTCGGTGCAGGTTGCCAGAAGATCCTTCCAATCGCCGGATCCAGCTCTTCCAAGATCAAGGTTCTCACATAAGAAAACCCTAGCTCTCCCCAAAGACCAAAAGACTTCCCTCGGCCGAAATAGGGAGATTTTTATAAGCCACAGGGTCAGGGTACACTTAAGGGTAGGTTTCCTACGATTTTAGGTGGGTTTCCTAAACTGGAACCAGGCAAAATGCGAGCATTACCAAATCTCAAACCGTCACACAGCTGGGAACTTGGCATCCACATAAGGTGCCGCCAACAGATAGGTAGACGTCCATCGATCTAGACGCTAACCAACCAAGACATGCAGTCAGCGGCACAGGATGCTGCCGCCAACTATGCATCTCGACCAGAAAACAACTATTCATTTAAAATTGATGTATTAACACATCATAACAATTTAATGGACATGAAAATAAGTAGATATTATGTACACAAAGTTAAACATATATTTATATATGTATAAAACATAATTACATACCACATGCATAGATTTAAATATATATACTATGTACATAAAAATACTTAGATACTACGTGCACATTAAAATATAATGCATGTATAGAATTAAACTCATATATATCCATAAAATATTTAGCAATAACTACATATTATATGCACAACATCTCTTAAATTCAATATATATAGGATTTAAATAAATTCTATGATGTATAAAATTAGCTAAGCACTGATCCACAGAAAATAATATATATATACATATATATACACATGAGTAATTAAATAATTATAATATACACAAATTTAATACACCATATAAGCAAGAACAAGTAAACATTACATATACAGAATATAAAGTGAACAAAATTCGGGGGCCTCACACCCTCTCCCCCTTAAAATGATCTTCATCCTCGAAGATCGGATCATGTACCTATGGTGACAACTTCGGTGTCGTCTCCAGTCAACGCATACACCCTCGCTGGTGCTTGAGTTTCTGTTGTTGGCTACTTTGCTGCTGGTACATCCTGTGCAACAATCTTCTTTGGATTCGAACACTCTCTAATCCGATGATTCTTGCTACCACACCTTAAACATCTCCCCGTCTTAGTCCAACACAAGTCTCCGCCATGCCGTTTTCCGCAATGCACGCACTCGGGCTTCTCACTGCTTGAAGAAACTATTGACTTTGCTGGCACTAAAGCTAGTTGTTGCTTCTCCATGAGCTTCCTCATCTTCCTTTTCTGCCACTGGAATGGTTCCGGCATTCCCTTCATCTGAGCCTTCTTCTCTTCCATCTTATCCTGTATATGCTCGTGAACATACTTGACCTCAAATAACCTCACGAGCTCTCCCTAAGTCACATCTAGCTCCACTCCCTCGAACAGCGTGTGAAGAACATAAGACCACCACACACCCGCTCGCTCCTGAAGCATGTACGTCGCCAAACTGATCTTGTCATCTTCTGCACACCTGACAGCTCTGAATATCTTCTCGATCTCTCTAAGCCAACTCTCCGCAACTAACGGATCACTCTCCCCCTTAAAAGAAGGCGGAGCCATCCTCCTGAACCTCTCCATGATCGGTACTCCTCCTACACTACGGTCATGTTGAGCCGATGCCGGAACTTGAGCCTGAAGCTACGTCTGAAGAGCTGCTTGCGTCTGCGCTTGAGTCTGCATCACTTGTAGGAGTCCTTGCATGATTGTGCCGTAGTCGATCAACTGTGGCGGGGGTGGCGTAATTGGTCCCTGAGGTGTTGGTACCTCCTGCTGCTCATTTGCAATCCTCCTTGGTTCCTCATCTTGGATAGGTACACTCGAACTCGAAGTCTTTTCAGCCATAGTCTACAAAATAAATACTATGTCAAGCTCCATTTATCACTATACCTAGCATATTATCATACATTCATCTTATCACTTTTCTAATCCTATCTTAATTATTCCTTAGATTTGGCTATCCACTACAAAGACTAAGAGATGTGAATTTAGTTGATGGCTATCCATGTATAATCTCAACCCAATGCTCTGATACCATCTCTGTAACGACCCACTTCCACCCGGTACGGTTATACCAACCCACATCGGATGAGAGTAAATCGCTACAGGGGAGAAAATCCCAAAGATATTCATATGGATTGAGATATACACAAATAGAATGAAATGTTGCAGTGGAAATTAAACAACTCTTATTCCATTAATATTTTAATCCACATACCACAGTCTATATAGTCCATGAAAGAAATAACATAAACCATAACATCTACATAGCCAGTTTCCAGTTTCCAAGTACAATAATACCAAA
Organism: Colocasia esculenta; assembly: GCA_014218235.1. NCBI lineage: Eukaryota > Viridiplantae > Streptophyta > Magnoliopsida > Alismatales > Araceae > Colocasia > Colocasia esculenta. The sequence goes on from CM024755.1 coordinate 40,796,018, forward strand.
GTTCAAATTACAATTTTCATCACCTACTAGCAAATGAAATACAAGTCTTCAATCTAATCTTCACGTTCCTCGCTAAGTCTTGCCACGTTCTCAACTTCTAAGTCTCCTGAAATGTTTAGCAAGGGTGAGTCTACATAATAGACTCAGCAAGCAACTTAAAATCACAAACCATACACTTATCACACATGCCTTCTAACAATTTAACATTTTACTAACTTACTAGAATTTAACATTTATTCTCCTATATGTTCATGCTATAACATAAGAATCAAACATGGAATCTTTTAAACAACTATACTAATACATGTAAAGTAATGATTTCTAAACATGGGTACTTATAACATGGTGATCATTTGTATACTTACATGCTTTCATTTCATGATTTTATATAATACGAACACATGACATTCTTTTCAATTTATAACATGATACTAACACATGCTTATCCAGTAAATACTATCTCATGGACAATTTCACAAATCCAACTCACGGTACTAAATGTAATATCATATTCATCATTTAACATGGATCATGTTAACACATGCATTTACCTTTTTCATGACATGTAGCGTATGGATACTACTTATGAAACAAAGCATTTAAATAGAATCATGTAGCCAATGTTATGTAGCATATAAACAAATTTAAGTAATTCTTTAACCTACATTATGCAACATTCAATTAGTTATCATGTAGCGAGTGATCATTTAAACATGTAATAAATATTACATATAACAAATGACATGTAGTTCATATGGCATGTAATCATGTAGCGTATAGACATGTAGCATGTAGTCATGTAGCATATAGTCATGTAGTCATTCATCATTTAGTTGCCAAGACATAGCCCGCATTATTATAGAGATCATATAGCATATAGACATTCACTTATCACCTAGGCAATGCAGTGATGAATTCATGGTTATTGCGTAAAACTGGGGAAAGCCCTTCCCACCTTAACCAGTAGAACTTGTCTACTTCCAGGATTTCAATCTGTTGCCCACGGATTCAATAGGCCATTTCATATAGTTGAACCATTACCATAGGGGCATCCATGGTGTAGTTCCCTGTAGGAAATCTCTATAGTAGCAATGTCTTTTTGGCCAATCATTTCATTAATGCATTAACATATATAATAATGCAATTATGGAACTATCACATGAAACTAACATTTTCATATAACTAAATCATGCTCTTTTGTACATTCATGCATAATTTATTAAGATGGCAATACCATTATCACCCATCATATTTTTTCAGTTCTGAAATCAAATCCTACTGTGAAACAGCAACGTATCATGGTACTATTTTTATCCAAAATTCAACATGCATATACATTATCATGTCTATTGATTCTTATATGCATTTATCATTCAGAAAATCATAGCAGTATGTATAGTGTTTAGAATAATATAAAATTTAACCACAAGATGGATTCAACATAAGGAACATATCTGTAATTTTTCAGAATTTTAGAAGTAGTAAAACTATTTTTAATATTAAACATAGGCTTTAGGCAATTTAGAAGATATTTCAATTTGAACATGGTAGGCGGTGAACCATCCATCCTAACAGATATAAAACATGCACACATTGGTTCTAACTTCATTAAAATTTCTGAAACAATAACACTCAACATGCATAATTATTCTGTATTTAACTTTATCATATCATGGTGTAGAAGAATTCAGAATTTAATAGCACTCTATACAGTACGTAGAATCCTACCAAGTTTTAACTACGGTTCACATACAATATAGAGAACATATCTGAAAATTTTCACAATTTTTGGAGTAAAAACACTATTTTTAATAATTAACACAAATTACATGGAATTAATAAGATAAATCATTTAAGCATGGTTTCTAGTGATAAGTCGGTTCTAGCAAGTCTAAAACATGAGAACAGTCATTCCAAGATCACTAAAATTTCCTTAATCCATAACATGCAACAAAAACCATTTAATCAAAATTTACTACAGTCAAAACATAATTAATCTCAATTAACAGAAATCCTTTTAATTATTATCATGCTCAGAAATTTGTAGATCCTCATGATATGACCTAAATATCATATTTGACAAATCCTGATTTTCTCAACATGTACAGACCACCAAACAAGCAAAATCACATTACAAAGATTAACTAGTATTTCTGCAAAAACAGGTGAACTTGACGATATGGTCCTGGCCGTCAGAAGAAGTTAATGGCAGGGTCTCTCGCCGCCGACACAAGAACTAGACGGCAACTAGTTGGCTGTCTACTTCCTGTCTGCACACAGTGCAGACTTAACATAGAAACATGTGAATTTAGGGGTCCAGGACACGATTTAAAAATCCGTAAAAATGTGCAAACCCTAGAGGACAAGTCTATGGATTGAAACCTTAAGCTACTTGCTTGGGAATAAATCTAAAAGAATCTAGATTTGTCGGTGAAGCCCTCCTCGGCCAAGCCAAGAAGAGGTCTAAAAATGCTTGAATCCGGTCTTTCCTGTTGATGCAGCTTGCTCCTCGGAGTTGGGGATGATTCTCCTATGTATGGGTTATCGTCTAGTCGGTGCAGGTTGCCAGAAGGTCCTTCCAGTCGCCGGATCCAGCTCTTCCAAGATCAAGGTTCGCACACAGAAAACCCTAGCTCTTCCCAATGACCAAAAGACTTCCCTCGGCCGAAATAGGGAGATTTTTATAAGCCACGAGGTCAAGGTACACTTAAGGGTAGGTTTCCTGAGGTTTTAGGTGGGTTTCCTAAACTAGAACCGGGCAAAATACGAGCGTTACCAAATCTCAAACCGTCACACAGCTAGGAACTTGGCGTCCATATAAGGTGCCGCCAACAGATAGGTAGACGTCCATCGATCTAGACACTAACCAACCAAGGCATGCAGTCAGCAGCACAGGATGCTGTCGCCAACTGTGCATCTCGACCAGAAAACAACTATCCATTCAAAATTGATGTATTAACACATCATAACAATTTAATGGACACGAAAATAAGTAGATATTACATACACAAAGTTAAACATATATTTATATATGTATACAACATAATTACATACCACATGCATAGATTTAAATGTATATACTATGTACATAAAAATACTTAGATACTATGTGCACATTAAAATATAATGCATGCATAGAATTAAACTCATATATATCCATAAGATATTTAGTAATAACTACATATTATATGCACAACATCTCTTAAATTCAATATACATAGGATTTAAATAAATTCTATGATGTATAAAATTAACTAAGCACTCATCCACAGAAAATAATATATATACATACATATACACATGAGTAATTAAATAATTATAATATACACAAATTTAATACACCATATAAGCAAGAACAAGTAAACATTACATATATAGAATATAAAGTGAACAAAATTCGGGGGCCTCACAGTTTTTCTGTTAAAAAGGTTTATACCTCTATGTTTCCTGTTGTCTCCTAGAAGTGGTAGGTAAGCCCTTTTTTGTCTGACAGGAGAGAAGAGATCTAGATAGATAAAAAAGATCTTCTGTCAGGAATATATTTGACTTTTCACTAGATGCCAAAACATTTTGAAATATAAAGAAAATCGATGTTTAAGTGAAATCTATGTTGAAATCCATGTTCTTTCAAGCAAATCGATGTTTTAAGTGAAATCCATGTTCTTTCAAGCAAATCGATGTTTAAGTAAAATCTATGTTGAAATCTATGTTCTTTCAAGCGAATCGATGTTTCACTTATGAAATCGATATGAGACCGAAATTGATGTTTCACTTATGAATTCGATGTGAGAGTGAAATCGATGTTTCACTAATGAAATCGATGTGAGACCGAAATCGATGTTTCACTTATGAAATCGATATGAGACCGAAATCGATGTTTCACTTATGAAATCGATGTGAGACCGAAATCGATATTTCACTTATGAAATCGATGTGAGAGTGAAATCGATGTTTCACTTATGAAATCGATGTGAGACCGAAATCGATATTTTACTTATGAAATCGATGTTTTCAATAGAATCCATGTTTTCAATAGAATCGATGTGGCACTTTGTGAACTGAAATCGATGTATATTGAATAGACATCGATTTGACTTTTCAGTGCAAATCACACAGTAGTAATGCCATAAATTTATATTTATTAGAAAAAATATGATATTAAATATATTTATAATATTTAATTAATCATAAGTTTTGTTATCACCAAAATATATTTGTTATCACCAAAATATAAGGGTAAAATATAAGAGTGGTTCAACAATCTCCCCCTTTTTGGTAATGACAAAATTTATGAGAATTTTCTGAAAAAAATACTTAAAGCATAGAAAATACAGAAAATTCATAGATAATGCATACTCTCCCCCTTTTTGTCACTAACCAAAAAGGAAGGATCTTACCATACATTATCTCCCCCTTTGTGAAAAATGTCTTACCATCGAGGGGTTCAACAATGATTGACATTAATGAATAACTCCCCCTTAGTCTGTGCTCCCCCTAAATGAGAGACATCACATGAATGAGAGTTGCAAAACATTGTTAGTAATACTAAAATTTAAAAATAAATAGTGACTACTCTCTCTTCAGATATGAGTTGGATGAAGAGTTGGCAGTCATCAGTGCCTTGAGCATCCTTTGTTCCTAATGCTCCAAGGCTATCCTGCAAACAACTTATTCAGAAGTAGGTACCCAATATTTTTGGGTCCTTGATGGTTAGATGCATAAAAATATCCTTTCAGAATCCATACTAGGTGCCTTGTTGTGCAGGTGTTTACTATGTGTCCTAATTTATTGTAATGTGAACAACAATAAATATTATTTGTTTTACAGTTCTTATTGTCTTTGTAATGTCTGTTTAGAACACAATTTTTGGAAACATTTTCTTTTACAGGGGCCTTTTTCTGAGGCAACTTAGTTTCTTTTACAAATTTTGGTAATGGATATTTTTCAGGAATTATGACTTGTTTTCCTTTTCAGGAGGTTTGTATCCATGACCTTATTTATTATTTCCAGATTTTGATTCTTTTAAGCATAGGGCTAAAGATGTTTACCCTCTAGTTAATTTTCTAATTGATTCTTTTAAATAAAGATTTTCTTCAGTTAGAGTTTTTAATTTTTCTTCTAACTCTAACTTCTCATTATTCTTGCTTTTCAAATCTTCATTTAAAAGATAATTATTATCTTTACATTATTTTAATTGTTCTTCTAATTGTTCCATTTCGGATTTAAGATCTGAATTGGTGTTTTCTAAGCAAGTAGTGTTATTTTTCAGAATTTTTAATTCTTTTACAACACCTTTATGTTTTTCATAAAGTTCATTAAAGACTTCTTCTAAGTCTTCAGACTCTGACCTTGAATCAGTGCATGAATCAACAAATGGGTCAGAATGTACCTCATCTAGTCCTACCATGAGGGCTAGACTTTCCTGCTCTTTTTCGGGATCTGAGCTTGATGATTCTGAAGTTGTGGCTTCATCATTGTCCCAAGCAGCCGCCATGGCTTTTCTTTTGAATTTCTTGTGCTTCTTTTAGGACTTTTCTGATTGACCAGTCTTCTTTAGTCTTGGACAATCGGGTCTTAGATGTCCAGGTTTTCTGCATTCATAGCAGACTGGTTCTTTTTCTTTTCTCTCTTTCTTTTGAATCCTTCTCGATCTATTTTTCTTCTTCTTGAGAATCTTCTGAATTTTGGATAGAACTTCATCTACATCACTGTCTTCAGAACCTGCATTTTTTGAACTAGAAGAAGAAGAAGAGGTAGAAGGAGTAGCTGCAACTTTAAGAGCATTAGTGAGTTTTTTCTTGGAAGAGCTTTCAGATAGCCGTTCCATATTGATTTCATGTGCCATGAGGGAGCCAATTAATTTATCAATGGAAAACTTGGTTAGATCATGAGCTTCTTTAATAGCTGTGACCTTAGGGGTCCATGAAATAGTTAAAGACCTAAGTATCTTTCTGACAGTTTCCTCATCAGAAAGAGTTTTACTAAGAGAACTTAGACCAACTACTATGCTTGAAAATCTATTATACATCTGAGTGATATTTTCATTTGGAAGCATTTTAAATTGCTCATATTGAGAGACAAGAATATCTATCCTAGTTTGTTTTACTTTATCTATTCCTTCATAAGTTATCTGTAGTTTATCCCACATTTCTTTTACAGATTTACATGCAGATACTCTACTAAATTCTTTTTTGGATAAAGCACAACATAAATAGTTCTTTACTTTAAAATTTAGAGATAATCTATTCTTATCAACTGCTGTAATGGCAGTAGTACCTTCAGTAGGAACAACGACAAAATCACCTACCTCTATTACCTGCCACAGATCAAAGTCTGTGCCTCGAATGAAGCATTCCATTCTCATTTTCCAGTATTGGTAATCCTCTCCATCGAAGAGTGGAGGTCTGATGACTGATTGACCTTCAGCAAATCCTTGAGCTGCCATGGATCTTCTCTAAGATCGTTGGATCTTCTTGATTGATCAGAGAACCTCGCTCTGATACCACTTGTTGGCCCTTTTAGTACGACAACAAGCTAACCTAGAGGGAGGGTGAATAGATTTTTTTGAAATCTGAAATAGAAACATAAACACAGAAAATTATCACTTGAAAGTTTGGTTAGTTGAGTGTGATAGAGAATAGCAGTGCGGAAGCAAATAAACAATCACACAAAGGACACAAGGAATTTATCCTGGTTCGGCCCTTCCCACATGGAAGTCCTACGTCCAATCGCCAAGCAATCTCTTGGGATTTTACTAACCAAGGGTACAATCTGATGATCAGTATGTTTGATGATCAGTCTGTTCTCATGTAATTCTAATTAATTACATATTGATTTTGGTGAATAACAAAACGTGATTAACAAAACCTTCTCAAGTTTTCTAACATACATTCTATAAGCTTGTGAGCACAGAAAAAATCTCAAGGAAAATCAAGCCCATTGGTAAGTATTAGTACATCTATAGCATGTCAAGTTCAGTATGATATTTCTCTAAGTCCACATCGATTTCTATTGAAAATCACAACGATTTCCTTAAAGCTGTAACGATTTGATGTCGTAACGATTTCTTTGTAGAAACACTATTTGATTACAATCAAATAGTTCCCATAACGATTTCTTAAGTCATCACAACGATTTCTTAAGACCTCGTAACGATTTGCTCATCGCAACGATTCCTTAAGTCATCACAACGATTTCTTAAGACCTCGTAACGATTTGCTCATCGCAACGATTCCTTAAGTCATCACATCGATTTCTTAAGACTTCATAACGATTTGCTTCGCGCATCGATTTCTTAAGAGATCATATCGATTTGCTTCGCGCATCGACTTTTTTAGAACTCATAACGATTTGCTTTGCGTATTGATTTCTTTAGAGCTCATAACGATTTGCTTCGCGCATCGACTTCTTTAGTAATCATAACGATTTGCTTCGCGCATCGACTTCTTTAGAGCTCATATCGATTTGCTTCGCGCATCGATTTCTTTAGAGCTCATAACGATTTGCTTCGCGCATCGGCTTCTTTAGTAATCATAACGATTTACTTTCTGCAACGATTTCTTAAGTGTTCATAACGATTTCTTCATTGAACACAACAATTTGCTTCATGCAACGATTTCCTAAGTGTTCATAACGATTTCTTCACTGAACATAACGATTTGCTCTCCACAACGGTTTCTTTAGTAAACATAACGATTTGGTTATGTCTTACATCGATTTAGCTAAATTGACTTGATCATAACGATTTCATAAGTCATGAATGTATCGACTTCTTATGTACAATGATTTGCTATTGGTCAAAGCATTGAATAGTCAAAGTCGTCATGCATATCCTTCTGACACCTTTGCATTTAATGTAGACTGAACGTATCTCTGCATACATGCAGACGATAATGTCCATTATCGTGCTTACTCTGTGTGTATCTTTTAGAACAGCTATTTTGGCATTACTATTTCTGTGATTATTTGTTCTAACGTTGACTGACATCAGAGACAGCTTAGTTGTCTATTGTTTAAGCTTGAAATATGTGCAGATATCTGATGACAGTCCATCTTACAACGTTGGACAAAATAGAAGCCAAAGAATAACACTGAAGATTTTGCATGCATAAATGGATAAAAGACTGTTGACTAACAGCTTCAAAAGGCCATTCAGTCTAACGTCTACCAAAGCTAGAGACAATGGACTTCTCAACGTTCAAATTTCAAATAAGAGATATATATAAGCAAGAGTGAAACTCCAGAGTAGACAACCTTTTGAAAAACACAGCTTCCAAGCAACTGTATTCAAGTTCTCTGCGAGTTCTCTAGAAAAGAGCCAAGCCTCATTTTCCATTAGTCTTAGCTCTTAGCTCTCTGTGCTGTAATAGAAATCTTGAGAGAGAGCTGTGTAGTTTTGAGAGAGACCATTGTTTAGATCTCCTTCTCTCAGGGCTATTTGCTTCAGATCGTGGCTTGTTAAAGCTTGATCTAGGGGCGTGTTTTATTGCTTATTTTTGCAGAGTTATTCCCTTCTGTTGTGAAGGAAAACCTGGTGGGGCATCCAGGGTGTTGTAGTTCCCTTCTGTTGTGAAGGAAGACCTGGTGGGGCATCCAGGGTGTTGTATTTCCCTTCGCGTGAAGGAAGACCTGCTGAGCTGAAGGGTTGCGGAATTCCCTATATGGTAATCTAGAAGGGGGGTTGAATAGATTACTGTCGATTAAAAACGTTTATCACCTTCTTTTCTTTGAAACACAGATTATCAAAATAATGTCTGACTTTAAACTATGTGTGGATGTGTGTGACTTGAAGACAAATAGAAAACAGATTATCAAACATGCGTAGTGACGCCGTGCCTACCAAACATCTAGCGTAAAATCGTTCAAACCACTAGACACGCAGATTTACGTGGTTCGGAATACACAACTCGTGTATCCTACATCCACGGGCCACACACACACGAAGAACAACCTGCTTATGAGCTAGTTCACAAACTACAACTCACACACGTGTTATCTGATGTGCAACCACGATCAGATCAACACCCACACACGTGTATCAAGCACAAGGACTGCTTGAAACACAATACACACACACACGGATATGGAGAAATAGAAACAGAGAAGAGTTTAAGAGTTGAAGAACAAATCCAGTTGTAGACTCTTCTTGTGAACGTCTGACTGGGCTTCAAGCTTCGTCTTGTAGGTCACAACTTGATGGAGACACTTGAATCCATGACGTTCAGACTTCACCTTCCACTGGAGAGACTTCTCTTCTTGGTTTTGAGCGGTAGGTTGAAGCAGAGCAGTAGAACGAAACTTCTTGTGAGAACTTTTTAGGGTTTTTGCTTGGAGGCTGCTTCTCTGCGAAATTTCCTTCAAAGAGGTGTTTAAATATAGGAGTTCTCACATGGAGAAATGTGAGAGTTGGAAACACCTCCTAGGATAACTTAGAAATTTTCCGTAGTTTGAATTGTACTCCGTCTGTCGACAGGTCTTGGCCATCTGTCGACAGGCGACAGTAAGACATAAGTATGGATCTTCAGCTCTGTGAGATCTGTCGACAGTCGAAGACCATCTGTCGATAGATGTGCTCTTTTGTGTAAATGACAGAAGTCTGGATGTTCTGGACTGTGAGATCTGTCGACAGCCGATCTATCATCTGTCGACAGATGAAGACTTTCTAAACTATGGGTCTTCTGGCAGACCACACCTGTGAGATCTGTCGACAGGTCTTTTGTGTCTGTCGACAGGTAACCTTGTTTTTGCTTTTTGTGATCTTTTTCACTTGCTTGGAGAGAGCTTGACTTTGTGCATTTGTACCTACATGATGAAACATGTAAATATAAGTATTTTGAATACACAAACAATCAAGTATTGTATTAGTTTCTTTTTCATGTGTTACATGTATCAAACCTCAATTGAAATTATTCATCATCAAAAATATGTTGTTATAAATGTTAGAATGAAAACCCAACATTCTCCCCCTTTTTGATGATGACAAAATTTATCAATTAATGCACATTGAGGCACATTGAGGTTTCTCCCCCTTTTGACAACATCTAAAAGCATTCATCAGACAAACATATAGACAAACATAGAACATGGCACTGTGAATTCATTGATGTGAAGGAGGCATACACAGTACAAAAAGTTGTTTGACTGAGAGTAAACATGAAAGGGAAAGAAGATACATGACCACAAAGTGAAATAAAAAGACCAAAAGACTCAGACAATACAGGACATAGACACTACGTGAAGACCCATTCCTAGACATAAAGCCTATCTAGGCAGCATCATTAGCAGGCGGAGCTGGAGCCTGATGAGTGTTATGCATCTCTGTCTGAAGCCTTGTAATACGGAGCTGGAGCTGGAGCTGGACTTGAGTGTCCGCAAGTGATTCCAGACTCGAATCCACGGTGTCCAATCTTGTATTCAGCTTCTCAAATCCAGTGGACATCTGTAGCTGTAACTGTGCAAGAAAATCTCTAATGGATGGTTGAGCTGGAGCATCACTAGCAATCTCAACGCCTGGCATACCATGTGATTCAGACTGGGAGGCTTCATCCTCGTCATCTTCAGCATCATCAGCAAGATTCACATCTTCATCTTCAACATTCTCCCCTACGGCATCAGCAGGTGCTTTACCCTTAAGCTCCCGGGTAACAACTCCACCAACAAGCTTGTATCCCATGCGATGTGCTGCAGTGAGATCAAAGTTGTTGCGAGAATTTAGCTCTATGCACTCGCTGTCTGGAATGTCAATGCCGATGAACCTCATCAGGGAGGTAAGTGGACAGGCAAAGGGCATCGACCTCCGTGGTTGGTAGAATGTTTTTTTGATAAGACTAAGCATCAGAAGTGGGAGATTAATGGGTTCACAACTGAGGAAGAAGGTGAAGAGAGATTTGTGAACATCGGTGACCAACTCCCGACTGCCATGTTTAGGCGCAATCATGGTAGTGAATATGTGGTGGATCATCCTGATCAATGGAGGAAATGAGTTTGCATTGAGTTTAGAGATTTTCTTGGTGCCATAATAATCCTCAAGTGTGAGGAGAGGGTAGTAGACAGAGGCATCCGGTTTGTGGTTTAGGATATCAACTCCAGAATTGGGGATTTGAAGGGCTGTGCAAAGAAGATTTTCAGTGAGTTGAAAAGTGGTGCCCTTGGCGGTGGTAAAGAAACGATTATCTGGAGTGAAGCCAAGGTGGTTGTAGAAGTCACGAACGGCAGAAGGAGAATACTGCTTGTGATGGTAGAGAAACAGAGTCCAGCCCTGATTGTCGAATAGGGGTTGGAGATTAGGAAACATGTCGGCCAAGGACTCAAACTCTACATACCGTTGCTGGACAAACTTGGTATGCGTCCCCTTGTAGTGAGTGAGGTGAAGACGGGGAGGCACCACAAGCTCGGGAAGACGATCATCCCGATGCTTTGTCCTGCGCTCAGCCTCAGCCCCGTCGTCTTGAGAAGAGGAGGGACGGCGGCGAGAAGCCAGTTTCTTCGACGGCCTGGAAGACATGAGGAAGTCTAGAAGAAGAAGGATGAGCGTGAGAGAGAGACGTGGGTGAGGGCTCGGATGAGAGGAAGGAAGACCGGAGGAAGGTAGGGTTTTCCCGTCCAGACAGGGTATGGAGATTTGGAGGGGAGGTGGAGAGGGGTTTTGGTGGTAGGAGGGGAAGGGGTCCTGTGGATGCCTTTTTATAGAAAGAGGAGGGGATTTTAAAAGGCAAGCCCCACCAAAAAAGCCCCAAACGGCGTGCCCATTGGACTTCCCAAATCGGGTCTGCCGCCGGCTGTCGACAGATGACAGGGGAGCTATCGACAGATCCTGCAGAGTTTCTGCCAGTGATTTTTGATGTGGATTTTGAAGAAAGAAATGGGAGCATTGGTTACATGAGGCATATTTGTAAGGTGTAAGATGGGTAAACACATATTGTAACCTATCATTGTCATGGACATTAATTCTCTCCCACTTACCTAAATGGTTTAAACATAATACCCAAGGGACTTAAAGTTAAAGCATTAAGAGAACATTTTCCATTCGTTGAGAAAAGACACCATTACCCTTGGTTGATTAAGGACATTATAGACCAACACTATCCCAAGTTTAGGAGGATCAAATGATGATTGAAATAAATGTCTAAACTTCTGGATAGCCATAGACACTACATGACCTTTGGATTTGAGACACTTTGGAGGCTTCACACTATTTCATTTTTTTTTTTGCTTTCAAGAAAAGAATGCAATGGGAAAAGTGATATTCAAGATAACTTCACACCTTTTGACATGAGGATAGACATGAGAAGTGCCTGTACCCCCAGTTACTTAGTCGAAGTTTCCATTATACCGTTGTATAGAGATAATGAGTTTGCTTTTTGACGCGAGGGCAGACATTTGTGATGCCCGTCTCCCGGTTACTCAGCAAGACCCATCATAGCTCTACCTTTATCCCAATTTTTGTTTTTAAATGACGTTGTATATATTTTTCTGAAATAGGTAGCTTTTCTCCATTTTAGCTAAACTTAAGATCAAGGAGATGTATATGATGATCCTTCAGTTCAAAACATAAAGTTCAATGACCATAAGATTTTTCAATTGTCTTGAGAATGGTGTGAGCCTACAAGGAAATTATTCAATGGAGTTTAGGTGTTAATCCTCTAAGATAGTTCAATGTTTTCAAAATGATGTAACATAAACCCAAGCATGAGTAGTATGTCCAAATCATGGTGGTTTAGGGGATAGCATCAATATCATGTGTATATGATGAAGTTAAACATGTATATCCACCCAATAAACACCTTAGTGAAAGTACATGAACCTGCTCAACAAGTAGGATGTGAAATAGGCATGAATTGCTTGAAGAGTTGGTGTATGTCGACAGCTAGAGAAGTGCCTGTCGACAGATCACACAGACAGAAAAAAGGCCAGTTCGGGCAGAGCAGAACCTGTGAGATCTGTCGACATATAAGTTGTCGTCTGTCGACAGATTGCACAGACAGAAGAATTAGAGTTCTGTGAGGCCTGATCTGTCGACAGATGGAGTGGGAGCTGTCGACAGATGCCTGTGCAAAACTGTTTAAGGTTAGAATGAAGAGTGAGATGATCATGACAAGTGAGGGAATTGAAAATACACATGGAATGAGTGATTCTCCTCTCATGAAGGACATCTAACCTAGACTTGCTCCCCCATAGTGTGTGCTCATGTGAAAACAAGCAATTGAGTATTCAAGACACACTATTACAACTGGACCAACCATGTGAGCACACCAAGCTTTCAGGAAGACAGATTGTTAAGATTTTCAATGTTTCACTGAAGTGGAGAATGGGCAAATTGTAAAGAAACTCATCCCTATATAAAGTACATACCCCTTACATGCATGTCAACTATGGATACGTGGCGGAGGATCTTTCCTCTACGCATAATGAGAGTTTCCAAACAAGCTTTACTTGTTCTTCCACAAACACTATTTAATATACCTCACAGTTGGTGCACACAAGAGACATATGCTCAGTATATGGATAAGTTTCACTGCAATTTACACAAGCCCAATTCTCTTCTCAAAGTGGTGAATCTATCTTCAGCTAGAGGTTTGGTAAAGATGTCAGCCAATTGTTTTTCTGTGGGTATGAAACTGATTTCTAAGGTTTTGTTGGCTACCTCATCTCTCAAGAAATGGTGACGGATTTCTATGTGTTTTGTCCTAGAGTGTTGAATGGGATTCTTTGATAAGTTGATTGCACTGGTGTTGTCACATAGGATAGGTGTGCATCCAATATCAATGTTATAGTCACACAATTGACTTTTTATCCACAACACTTGTGCCGCACAACTCCCTGCAGCAACATATTCTGCCTCTGCAGTGGAGAGTGCAACCGAGTGTTGCTTCTTGGATGCCCACGAAACCATGCAACTACCAAGGATTTGGCAATAGCCACTAGTGCTTTTCCTGTCAATTTTACATCCAGCATAGTCAGCATCAGAATATGAAACCAAGTCAAAGCTACTACCTGCTGGATACCAAAGACCCAAATCAAACGTACCTGAGAGATATCTGGAAATTCTCTTAACGACAATTAAGTGGATTTCCTTTGGACTAGATTGGTATCTAGCACAAAGGCAAACGCTGAACTGGATGTCCGGTCTACTTGCAGTAAGATGAAGGAGTGAGCCAATCATACCTCAAAATTGTTTGGCATCTACCGATTTACCTTTCGCATCACTTTCTAGCTTAATGCTTGTGCTCATGGGTGTTGAGGCATGTTTAGCTTGTTCAAACTGAAACTTTTTCAGTAGCTCTTTAACATATTTTTCTTGGTTGATGAAGAATCCGTCTTCCAATTGTTTGACCTGCAAACCAAGAAAAATTGAAGCTCCCCCATAAGACTCATCTCAAATTCACTGTGCATATGTTTGGAGAATTCTTCACACAGTGAAGGATTAGTAGAACCAAAGATAATGTCGTCCACATAGACTTGAACAACAATTATGTGATTGCGGACTTTCTTTGTAAAGAGAGTTTGGTCTACCTTACCTCTTGAGTAGTTTTTGCTTACCAGAAATGTGCTCAGCTGTCGTACCAAGCTCGGGGTGCCTGTTTCAAACCATAAAGAGCTTTGTGCAATTTAAATACATGGTTTGGTTTATCATGATCCTCAAAGCCAGGTGGTTGAGAAACGTAGACTTCCTCTTTTATGTAGCCATTCAAGAAAGTAGTTTTGACATCCATTTGATACAATTTAAATTTGTTTGAGCATGCATATGCTAACAAAATTCTAACTGCTTCTAGCCTAGCTACTGGTGCAAAAGATTCTTCAAAGTCTACACCAAATTCCTGATTATATCCTTTTGCAACCAGTCTAGCCTTGTTTCTCACCACTTTACCCTCTTCATTGAGTTTGTTTCTAAAGACCCACCTTGTACCTATGACAACATTTCAGGGTTTTAGGAACTAAACTCCATACATTATTTCTTTGGAATTGCCCAAGCTCCTCATGCATAGCATCAATCCATGAATCTTCTTTTAAGGCTTCTTCAACATTCTTGGGTTCCACTTGAGAGACAAAAGCTAAATGGTCCTGTTCAACTATTTGATTAACCTTAGATCTAGTTTGAACCGACTCATTTAAATTTCCTATCACATTCTCAAGAGGATGATCTTTTGAATACCTCACATTCATGACTGTTGAAGGCCCTGGAAGATCTTGCATTTGAGGAGGTTGTTCTGGAGGAGGAAGTGCTTGAGGTGGTTCAAGTTGTTGTTCTTCCTCTTGTGGATCTTTGTCAGGTACATCTTCTGAATTGTTGAACGGGAGAATATCTTCTTCATCATTATACCTGCGAAGATATCCACTTTTAGTCTTGACAGTTGTTATAGAGATTGCATTTGATTTTCTCTGTAGTTCTCCAAGTGTTGTATCTTCAGTTTCATCTTCAAACCTGTAAAGATTAGAATTGTTAGACTTGGTTTGAGATTCATCAAACACAACATGTGGAGTTTCTTCCACTTTTCTTGTTTTAAGATTGAACACCCTATAGGCTCTAGAGTGTTCTGAGTATCCAAGAAAAATACCTTGATCGCTTTTGGCTTCAAACTTGTCCAAATCATTTTTATCATTGTTATGTATGAACACTTTTGAGCCAAAAACTCTGAAATACCCAATAGTGGGTTTCTTACCTTTCAGTAGTTCGTAGGAGGTTTTCTTGAATACCGGTCTTACCATGGCTCTGTTAAGAATGTAGCAAGACGTGTTTACCGCTTCTGCCCAAAAGGTTCTTGCTAGTTGATTCTCGACCAGAAGCGTGCGAGCCATCTCCACCAATGTTCTGTTCTTTCTCTCCACCACTCTATTTTGTTCTGGAGTTCTTGGAGAGGAGAACAAGTGTTCTATCCCGTGGAGCCTGCAAAATTCAGTAAAGGAGTTGTTATCAAATTCTCCCCCGTGATCAGTGCGGATGGAGCATATTTTGTTAACATTTCCATGCTCAATCTTATTGAAAAAATCTTCAAAAACTTGCAGTGCTTCATTCTTGTGAGCAAGAAATTTCACCCATGTGAACCTAGAAAAGTCGTCTACAATAACAAAACCAAATCGTTTGCCATTGAGACTCAACGTTCTTGTAGGTCCAAATAGGTCCATGTGCAACAGTTCATAAGCTTTAGTAGTACTCACCGGTGCTTTTGATTTGAAGGATTTCCGGGTTTGTTTTCCTTGTGCACATGCATCACAGAAATTTTCATTCTTGTTAAAGGAAATTTCAGGAAGACCACTTACCAATTTAAGCCTCATGATCTTGTGCAATACATTATAGCTAGCGTGACCGAGCCTACGATGACACAACGTATGCTCATCATGTTTGTTTGCTACAAGACATAGATCATTATTTTCTGGATCATCTAAGTCAACCATGTAGATGTTGTTTATTCTTTTTCCAAAAAATTTCAGACTTCCTGTTTCCTTATCAAGAATTTGACATGAATTGGATTCAAAGACAATTTTATGACCCTTATCACACAATTGACTTATGCTAAGCAAGTTGTGATGAATGTCATCATCAAGTAAAACATTGTCTATGGAGTTAGAGGCAAACTTACCAACCTTACCTGAGTCGATGATCTGGCCTTTGTTGTTACCTCCAAAAATTACTTGACCTCCGTCTCTTTCCACGAGCAAACTGAATTTTTCTTTATCGCCCGTCATGTGCCTCGAGCAGCCACTATCCAGGTACCATTTGTTTTGATTGTGGGCTGCTAGGCATTCCTGCACATGTGGATCAGACAAGAGGTTTTGGTACCCAAATTCTTTGGGTGCCGTTGTATCATTCATGCCAAACAGTAAATGCTTAGGTATCCAAATCTGTTTGACTTTCAAGTTATTTGGATTGTTCCAGCATTGTTTTTCATTATGCCCGACCTTTTTGCAGATTTTGCATGATGAAGGTTTGTGAACAACAGTGGGCATGATATTCTTGGGAGCATGCATTGGCATCTTACCCTTTTGTTGTCTTGTCAATTTGGGCTTGGGAGCATGCTTTTTGTTCTGTCTTGGGCTTGTTACAAATTCTTTAGATTGTCCAAGAACAAACTTGATCAACTTAGGTTCTTGTTTCTTACCCTTTGAAGGGGTTTGTTTACTTGAACTTGGGTTGGAATCAATGAAATCTGTTAGCAGATTTTTGCCAATTACCTTTGGCTTTGCATTTTGAAACCCAATCCCATGTCTTGCAACAAACACTTTTGAACCTAGAATTGCATCCAGATTCTGTTTACTTTTGACAAAGCCAGACAGATCTTTTGACTTATCTTTTATTTCCTTTTTAGCTTGTTCCAATCTTTCTCTTAGATTAGCATGCTCATTTTTAAGAACTTCAAGAGAGTTCATTAGATCATCTCTTTCCTTTTGAACTTCTTGAAACTTAAGTTTCATGCTATTCAATTCATCACTGTGTGTTTGTTCATCACTCTTCATCATTTCAATTACCTTATTCAAGGATTCAATTTCTTCATCATTGTTTGACCTATGAACAAGGGAATTGACTTTCTTCTTGAGTGCCTTATTTTCAGACTTGAATTCACAGATTTTTTCAAATAGAACAGTATAAGCTTCTTCCCATTCAGTAATAGAATATGTTTCAAAGGAAGAATTTACCTCGTTGGAGTCATCACTTCTTCCTATGAGACACTGAATCTCATCATCTCATGAGGTAGCTTGACTGTCCTCGTCTTCATCTTTATCACTCCAAGTGGCCACCATTGCCTTGGCCTTCTTGAAGGTGAACCTGTCCTTCTTCAGCTTCTTTTTGAGCTCGGGGCACTCTCCTCTCATGTTCCCTTGCTTCTTGCACTCATAACAAACAATCTCAGACTTTTTGTTAGAGTCGAATTTATTAGCAAAGTCTTTCTTTTGGAAGGGTTTAGAGTTACCTGTACCTCTCCTCTTGTATTTAAGAAATTTTTTGAATTGTCTAGTGAGCATAGCCATTTCGTCATTCTCACTCTCACTGGACGATTCAGTCACATCACTTTCCTGACTTATCTCCTTTTTGGAAGCTGAAGAACTCTTCCTGGAAGCCTTCAAGGAAAGTGACTTCCTAGGATTTTCTTCAGTTTCCTTTCTTTTGACATTCAGTTCATAAGTCATCAGAGAGCCAATCAATTCATCTACTTTCATTTTTGAGAGGTCTTTGGAATCCTCAATGACCGTGGCTTTGGTGTTCCATGAGGATGGAAGAGACCGAAGTATCTTCCTCACTAAGTCACTCTCTGAGTATTCCTTTTTAAGACCTTTCAATCCATTTATAATTATCATGAATCTAGCAAATATGTTAGAGATGGTTTCATTATTATTCATTTTGAACATTTCATATTCTGAAACCAACATGTTTACCTTTGATTCTCTTACCTCAGACATACCTTCATAGATTAGCTCAAGCTTGTCCCACATCTCCTTTGCTGAGGTGCATGTGGAGACTCTCGAGTATTCCTTCGGATGAACCGCGCACTGCATCATGTTGAGGGCTCTCCAGTTGAGTGTCCCCTTGGCGATCTGGTCCTTAGTCCAGGTATCCTCGTCCTGAGGCAATTCATATGCTTCTTTTCTGACTATTTTCCATAGTTCGAAATTTTGTGCTCGTAGAAACACCTGCATTCGATTTTTCCAATACGGATAGTCAGTGCCATCAAAGAAGGGTGGCCTGGTCACTGAGTGTCCCTCGGCCGTATACCCCTTGTTAGATTCCATTTGACCGTGAATCTCCTGATCGTAAGATCAACTAGATAAAGCAGTAAATTGGAGAAACTCGGCTCTGATACCAATTGAAGGGTTGCAGAATTCCCTATATGGTAATCTAGAAGGGGGGTTGAATAGATTACTGCCGATTAAAAACGTTTATCACCTTCTTTTCTTTGAAACACGGATTATCAAAATAATGTCTGACTTTAAACTATGTGTGGATGTGTGTGACTTGAAGAAAAATAGAAAACAGATTATCAAATGTGCGTAGTGACATCGTGCCTACCAAACATCTAGCGTAAAATCGTTCAAACCACTAGACACGCAGATTTACGTGGTTCGGAATACACAACTCGTGTATCCTACATCCACGGGCCACACACACACGCAGAACAACCTGCTTATGAGCTAGTTCACAAACTACAACTCACACACGTGTTATCTGATGTGCAACCACGATTAGATCAACACCCACACACGTGTATCAAGCACAAGGACTGCTTGAAACACAACACACACACACACGGATATGGAGAAATAGAAACAGAGAAGAGTTTAAGAGTTGAAGAACAAATCCAGTTGTAGACTCTTCTTGTGAACGTTTGACTGGGCTTCAAGCTTCGTCTTGTAGGTCACAACTTGATGGAGACACTTGAATCCACGACGTTCAGACTTCACCTTCCGCTGGAGAGACTTCTCTTCTTGGTTCTGAGCGGTAGGTTGAAGCAGAGCAGCAGAACGAAACTTCTTGTGAGAACTTTTTAGGGTTTTTGCTTGGAGGCTGCTTCTCTGCGAAATTTCCTTCAAAGAGGTGTTTAAATATAGGAGTTCTCACATGGAGAAACGTGAGAGTTGGAAACACCTCCTAGGATAACTTAGAAACTTTCCATAGTTTGAATTGTACTCCGTCTGTCGACAGGTCTTGGCCATCTGTCGACAGGCGACAGTAAGACAGAAGTATGGATCTTCAGCTCTGTGAGATCTGTCGACAGTCGAAGACCATCTGTCGACAGATGTGCTCTTTTGTGTAAACTGTTGCCCAGTTGACGAGCCCAGAGGGGGGGTGAATGGGTCTTTAAAAATTAATATAGAAGATACATGTAACTAAAAACATTCACACAAACGTTCTTCGAAGAAGGTTAGTGATAGTTAGTTGAAATAACAAACGCACAAAGATGACAATCACACAACACGAAGATTATCCTGGTTCGGACCTCCTTTCCTTAGGAGTCCTACGTCCAGTCCCTGAGCAACAACTCAGGATTTCACTAACTAGGGTACAGTCCCCCTAAGGACACTACAACACCCAGCTCAGCTGGTCTTCCTTCACACCCGAAGGGAACAACACCCTGGATACCACACCAGGTCTTCCTTCACAACCGAAAGGAACAACTCCCTGGATACCACCAGGTCTTCCTTCACAACCGAAGGGAACAACACAAAGAGAGTGAGTGAAATCTAAGCCCCTAGATCAAGCTTTTGATAAGCAAAGATCTGAAGCAACTAGCACTGAGAGCAAAGGATCTTAATCTAAGCTCACTCTTAGAACTACACAAGCTCTCTCAAGATTTTCACAAAACAGTGGAGAGCAAAAGAGCTAAAACTAAAAATGGAATGAAGGTTCTTGCTCTGGACTTTCTTCTGAAGAGATTGAATTTTTGAATGCACAATCTATGTTCTTCTGTTCTACTCACTTGAATTTATATCTTCAATTTGAAATATAGACGTTGAAGTGTCCGTTGTCTCCCTTTTGAGTAGACGTTAGACTGAATGACATCTGGAGTCTTGGAAGCTTCCTGTTAACAGTCTTTTGATCACTTGAGCACGCAAAGAGATGAGATCTTCAAAGATATCCGTTAGCTTCTATTTGTTTAACGTTGTACCGGGAAGCTGAATCAGAGGTCTACACAAATGTCAAACTCAAATAGCAGACAGCTAAGCTGTCTCTGATGTCAGTCAACGTTAGTAGCAATAGACATGGAAATAGTAATGCCAAATAGGTTAAGTCTAAAGGACGTTATCAGAGTAGGCACGATATGGTCTGCATGCATGCAGAGATACGTTCAGGTTTCATTAAATATAGGTGCGTCAGAGAGAGATGTCTACGTGGACTTGACTAGTCAACAAGGATCATATCACGTTAATATGAAATCAATGATTATATGACTTATGAAATCGTTGTGAATAAGTCAAGTTGACCAAGTCGATGTGATACAGAAGAAGTCATTGTGAAACACTTAACAAATCGTTATGAGATGCAAATCGTTGTGAATATTTATCAGGTCGTTATGAACTCTAAAGAAATCGTTATGGAACATGAAGTTGTTGCAATAAGCAAGTCGATGCGAGTTCTAAAGAAGTCGTTACAATAAGCAAATCGTTGTGAGTTCTAAAGAAGTTGTTACGGTAGCTTATGAAATCGTTACCACAAGCAAGTCGTTGCGCTTTCTAAGGAAATCGTTACGATAACTTATAAAGTCGTTGCGACAGGTAAGTCGTTAAGCTTTCTAAAGAAATCGTTACGATAACTTATAAAGTCGTTGCGACAGGCAAGTCGTTAAGCTTTCTAAAGAAATCGTTACGATAACTTATAAAGTCGTTGCGACAGGCAAGTCGTTACGCTTTCTAAAGAAATTGTTACGATAACTTATAAAGTCGTTGCGACAGGCAAGTCGTTACGCTTTCTAAAGAAATCGTTACGATAACTTATAAAGTCGTTGCGACAGGCAAGTCGTTACGCTTTCTAAAGAAATCGTTACGATAACTTATAAAGTTGTTGCGACAGGCAAGTCGTTACGCTTTCTAAAGAAATCGTTACGATAACTTATAAAGTCGTTGCGACAGGCAAGTCGTTACGCTTTCTAAAGAAATCGTTACGATAACTTATAAAGTCGTTATGACAGGCAAGTCGTTACGCTTTCTAAACAAATCATTACAATAATTCTATTGAAATTGATATGCTTATAAAGAAATCGTTATGGCCTTTAATAGAAGTCGATAAGGACTTAGAGAAATATGATATTGAAAAGATTAAGGCTTTAGAGAAGTAATGCATACCTTTATTGGCTTGTTTGACCTTGGTATTTCTCCTGTACTTAAGACTCGTAAATATTCATTAGATATAAATGATAAACTCTTGTTTGTTTTTGTTAATCATCAAAATATATATATATAGATATATGTAATTAATTAAAATTACATGGGGACAGACTGGTCATCAATCTCCCCCTTTTTGATGATGACAAAACTGAACAATAAGCATGGATAAAAAATTATCTGAAATCAGCCTAAACATATGACATGCTAATTTTCTCCCTAAAAAAAATTGGATGAACATTTCAGACATTGTAATATGTTTCTCCCCCTTTTTGTCATTAAGCAAAAAGCAAACTTAGACAAAGAAAGAAGAGAAAGATGAGATCACCAGCAAAGAGATTTTACTAATTCTGAGGAGGTACAGGTAAGTAGAAAGCAGGAGACAAAAGAGAAGCATAGTGGGAAATGGTTTCCCATGCCTGTTCTTCCTGCCGTTCAAAGTATTGTTTAAAAGCGCCAACAGCAATAGAGTAATTTGGTCCCATTGTAGGAGCCATCTTCTTAAGATGAAGTTGATAGTGCTTGTCAAGAAGCTCAATGTAGGAGGTTCTGTCCATAGTCATCCGAAGAGTAGAGGATTTTCCAAAGCTGGCACAGGAGAGGAACTGGTCCATTGTGACTGGATAGTGATTGAGGTTGTCCCTGAGAGCCTTGAGAAGAGCCACATAGACTTTGTATCGTTCCTCCCAGACCTTGAAGGGATCATTGACAAGGTGAATAGAGTTCATATCAAGAAATGTGGCTGGAGACACTGCAGGCTTGCCTTCTGATGCTTGGGCTTCATTGAGGGCAATTAACTGCTGGGCTGACAGGGGATAAAATGAGGACCCTTCTGAGGAAGACAGCCTTTCACATTCTGACAGAATAGGGCCTAGGACATCAGCACTTACATGTCCCTGGATATATTCTCTGAACAAAAATCTGGGAAAGGCTACCAGACAGCCTTTCTGCACTTTAATCCGGCCCATGATTCTAGCATACCGCTCAAATATTATGGATCCTACAGAGGACTCCATGACAAGGAAATGGATTTGCGGAAGAGCTATTTCTTCTGGTATTTGAAGGGTAGCAAAATCTACCTAGACATCTGAAGTATGAGAGATGGCTGGAGCCAGAGCTGAAATGGCTCTTTTGAACTGGCTGAGCTGAACTTCAGGAAGATTGTTGATGTATCTGTAGTTATTGAAAAGCATGAAGTGCCTGATCATTTTGATTTCCTTCTGTATGAAGGGTGCCCAGAGTTCTTGATGATGTAATCTGAACCACTCTGATAGGGTTAGGGAGTGGTCCCTTGGAGGATATCTGGCAGATTTGGCAAGGATGAATTTCTTTAAGAGATCCTTGTGACCTTTGCCCCATTGGTCTTCAGATTTCGAATGAGCACCAGAAAAGATTTTGGCTCTTTCGGATTTGGTGAGAGAGGTGTAGGGTAAGATGGTGGTTAAGTGTTCAGAAAGATTTAGAAAAGGGAGGTTGACAATTGTTGCGAAGACAACCTTTGTCAGATACTCTCTATACAATGGGTTATGTTTGTTAACCACTGTGAGAGAGACCCACAAAGGTGGATACTTGGGTTTAGAGGAAATGGAGGAAGTAGAAGTGAGTTTCCTTTTCTTGGGGGCAGGACTAGAAGGGTCTGCCCTGTGAATGTGGTCCCCAACCTTCAATACAGACCTAAGGATCCCTTCCTCAAACTCATCCTTTATTTGTTCCATAAAGGGAGAGTGAAGTTGGGCTCTTTCGGGTATGAT
This sequence comes from Colocasia esculenta, assembly GCA_014218235.1. Lineage (NCBI taxonomy): Eukaryota > Viridiplantae > Streptophyta > Magnoliopsida > Alismatales > Araceae > Colocasia > Colocasia esculenta. The sequence goes on from CM024755.1 coordinate 40,819,579, forward strand.
AGTGATGAAAGAAGGTGGAGGAGAAGGATGAAGAAAAGAGTGGGAAGTAGTAGGGAGGTCATCAACTGGTCCAAGGGAGGGACCAGAGGAGGAGGAGGATGCTCCAGCTGAGGATGCTGGAGGGGCTTCAAGAATTGGTGATGAAGAAGGAAGGTTGGTAGAGGAGGCTGGAGTTGAGGTTGATTGAGAAGGAAATGGAGTGGGAGAAGAAATAGGTCTAGATTGGGGCTTCTTGAAGGTCTGAGGAGCAGCAGGTGCTATAGGAGCTGAGGGTGGAGTTGGAGGTAAAGGAGTGTGAGAGGGAGAAGAGGGAGCTGGGGGATTGGGCGCCAAGAACTCTTCTGCCTCTGTCTGGACAGACTCACTCACCGACAGCCCTGATGGCCCTGACCCTTGCTCAGATGGCCCTGGTGGCCCTGCAACCTGATCAGGTGGCACTTCTGGTTCTGCTTCGGCTGTTGTTGCTGCTGCTGCTGCTGGCCTGGATGGCCCTGATTCTTGATCTTGGTCAGCTGGAGGAGGAGGAGGAATGAGATCTCCAACCACTTTCAGAATTTTCTCTAGCATCTCCTTCATGGTGCCCATTTCTTTATTAAACCACTTCATGGCATTTCTGACACTTGCTAATTCCTTGGAGGTTGAAGCTTGGCTCAAGAAGATTGAATTGGTGTCTGCCTGAAGAGAACATAGGATTTGACCTTGAGCATCAAGTCTTTCTATTACAGGCTTCAGATTGATTATAATCTTCTGCTTTACTGGCCTTTCAAAGGGAGTATTTGACAACAATGGAATTTCAGATTCTACTTCTTTCCCTTTATTCTGAGCCTCTAAAGCCGGAGAGGGTTCATCATCATCTGAACTGGAGCCTAGGACTGTCAATGAAGCTCTAACTGATGAATCTTGGATTATAGCCATGCAAGATGAACTAAACCAGTTCAAGAGAAACCAAGTATGGTCACTTGTTCCCAGACCATCAGACCATCTAGTTATTGGCACCAAGTGGGTGTTCAGAAACAAATTGGATGAGACTGGTGTGATCCTAAGAAACAAGGCCAGACTGGTAGCTCAAGGCTATTCCCAAGAGGAAGGTATAGATTTCGAAGAAACCTATGCACCTGTAGCTAGACTTGAGGCTATTAGAATCCTACTTGCATATGCATCGGCATTAGATTTAAAACTATTTCAAATGGATGTTAAGTCCACATTTTTAAATGGTTTTATCAAGGAGGAAGTTTATGTGGAACAACCTCCAGGTTTTGATGATACAGAATTTCTGAATCATGTTTTTAAACTTCATAAGGCATTGTATGGTTTAAAGTAAGCACCTAGAGCCTGGTATGAAAGGCTTAGTTCTTTTCTTTTAAACCATGGTTTCAGTAGAGGTCAAGTTGATAGCACCCTTTTTATAAAGTCAAAGGTCAAACATATCTTACTTGTTCAGATTTATGTAGATGACATAATTTTTGGTTCCACTGACGAATCTCTTTGCAAGTACTTTGAGAAGCTCATGCAGGGTGAATTCGAAATGAGCATGATGGGAGAGCTAAACTACTTCCTTGGATTACAAATTAAACAAGGAAAGGAAGGCACTCACATCTGCCAGGCAAAGTACACAAAGGAACTCCTGAAGAAATTTGGTTTTGAGAACGCAAAGCCACTGTCAACACCCATGAGTACATCAATGAGGATGGACAGTGACAAGGATGGTAAGAAAGTAGATCAAAAGATCTATAGAGGTATGATAGGTTCATTACTTTATTTAACAGCTAGCAGACCTAATATTTTATTCAGTGTATGTATGTGTGCTAGATATCAGGCAGATCCTAGAGAATCACATCTAATCTCAGTAAAAAGAATTTTTTGATACTTATCTAGAACTCATGACTTAGGTCTTTGGTATCCAAAAGCATGTGAAATTAACTTGATAGGATACTCTGATGCTGACTACGCTGGATGCAAGGTAGATAGAAAAAGCACCAGTGGATGTTGTCAATTCCTTGCAGGATGTTTGATATTATGGTCCTCCAAGAAGCAAAATTCAGTGGCACTATCAACTGCTGAAGCTGAGTATGTTGCTACCAGGAGCTGCTGTACACAACTCCTGTGGATCAAGCAACAACTTGAGGACTATAGGCTTCACATCAAAACAATTCCTCTGCTGTGTGACAACACAAGTGCTATAAATCTCACCAAAAACCCAGTACAGCATTCAAGGACCAAGCACATTGAGGTTAGATACCATTTCATTCGCGATCATGTAGCTAATGGTAATTTAGAAATATCTTTTATTGATACAAATGGTCAGTTAGCAGATATCTTCACAAAAGCCTTACCCGAAGAGAGATTCACATCTCTTAGAAGGGAATTGGGCATGTGTAATTTGTGAAAAGATTTCTGTTTATACTGATATATAAATTTTCAGAATTTAAGGTATCTTTCTCTCCATGGCGTTAAGCAAAAGATATACTCAACTTTTTTTTTACGGTCTCTCTTGGAAAAGTCCTTTTGAAAAGTCAAACTTGTTTGTCGTTTCCTCTCACCTTTTGGCGCCTCACTTTTCGATAAAGTATTCATTTATTTACTCCAAAATCGATGTGGGAACGATTCATCTCCTACCTTTTACCTTTTCCCTCTTTCGTCTGGTTGCCTGAGCCGATGCCCTAACGATTCCAACATCGACTCTCTGCAAAATTCGAAGCCTCTCACTTCTTCCCGCGAAGAATTTCTTGAGGGCTTTCACTTCTGCCACCATATCATCCCTCCTAAAACTTTTCCACCCAAATCCATGGCAGCGTCCGTTGTTTCCGGTAATCTTGGGGGCTACAGCGCTGAGTTTCTATCGGCCGAGCAGCAGGAAAAGTTCACATTTTTGAAGACAAAGGTGTGTGGAAATAAGAAGGTAGATGTTGTAGACCTGGAAAGGAATGGAATGCATAGTATAGTAGAAGCTATGAGCAGGATGAAGTGGACCGATATAGCTACTTTCTCTGAGGTAAGCTACCCGGACCTTGTGAAAGCATTCTATGTTTGTTTAAGAATAGAGGCAGACGGGTCCTTGACCTCATCTGTCAAGGGAACCCAGATAAGAATAGATCATGAGTTGTTGAAATTGCTGTTTGGAGTGAGTACCTCTAGACACAGTGGGGTTCACACCGTGGACGCCCAAGCTAAGGGTCTTGGAATTATAGGACCTGGTTTTAGACTAAGAGATAGAAAATTGGATATAAATCAGTTGAATGCGTTTAATCGCTTGCTGCACTTCATTGTTTGTCAAATTTTAGTTCCTAGAAGTGCTACCTATTCAACCTGTACCAAGGCGGATTCGGATATAATGTTTTGGGCTATTCAGAACAGGGAAATAAACATGGACGAAGTGATGATGGAAAGAATGAGATTTGCCCATGATCAAATCTGGGATACTAAGAGCAAGTTAAATGTATCCTTGCCATATGCTCACCTGCTCACCAAAGTCTTTAAGTATTTTGGAATAAATATGTCTGGAGCTGTTGTAGAGAAGATGGGCCAAGCAATTAGGTCCAGAAATTTGAGGAAAAGTGGATTTTCAGTGGTCAATGGTGTATGGACAAAAACATCTGTGGCTGAGGGTGAAGCCATTATTGGCGAAGCCTAAGATGTCCAATAAGAAATAGCACCAACAGTAGCAGAACCAGCAGCAGAAGAGGCCCCAGAGTCTAAAGCATCACAGGAAACAGCTGTAGAAAGAGAAGATGCAGTGGAAGCTTCAGTAGCTCAAGGAGAAGTAGCAGTGGAAGATTCTGGCAGAAGAATAGAGGAGATTCTCCTGAGATTGTTGTTCCTGCTGAATCAATATCAGAGGATCCTCTACCCACCTCCATAGTGGCATCTGTGCTCTGGGAAGTATTGGATTCCATTCACTCCACCCCAGTGATTCCAAAAACTGGTGGGAGTTTGGTAGAAGAGGTTGTGGCATCTGGCCACATTGAAGATACTATGATGGTAGATGCTCCCATTCAGGGTGGGCAAGAAAGAATTGTGGAAGAGGCTCCTATTCAGGGGGAGCAAGAGATTGAGAAGGAAGCAGCATCACAGGGGGAGCATACTGAAGATGCCCCTGTAAATGAAAGGCCAAATGAAGTTCATGTTGAGGTCGAGGAGCAAGTGGAAAGGAGAAGAAAAAGTTAGAAAATTGCTCACAAAAGGCAGAGGAAAATTCAAAAGAAAGTGAACTTGAAGGCTATCTTGAAGAGGTTGGATGATCAAGGTGAGATCTTGAGCTCAGTTCAGTCAAATGTAAATTCTATTATTGTGAGCCAGACATCAACCTCCAAGGAACTTTCTCAGATACAGAATGCCATGAAGTGGTTTAATAAGGAAATGGGCAATATGAAGAACTTGCTTTCTGAGTTCCTGAAGGCAGTTGGAACTAAAGATCCTCCTCCATCTGCCCCTCAAAGCAGTGCAGACATTGTTCCTAGGCCACCAGGGCCATCAATTCCAGAGGCTGGGCCCTCAGGGTCATCAGTTCATGAGGCTGGGCCATCAGGGCTGGAGACAGCAGCAAGCAAGCAGCCAGCAGAAGAGGTTGGACCTTCTTAGCACTTGGTAGTTGAGCCACCAGGGCCGGTGATCTCCAAGGCTGGGCAGCAGGATGTAGAAGAGTCAGCAGTTGCTCCTGAAGCCCCTGAGTCTTCATCCCTTGCAACTCCAGCCCCTTCCTCACCACCATCCTCTTCCACAGCACCTCCAGCTCCACCCACCTTCAAACAACCCTTGCCCCGCACAATTTCCTCACCAACACCTTTTCCATCTCAATCTTCCCTCTCTCCTACTTCTTCCTCAATCCTTCCTCTTCCTCCATCTATCACTGAAGACCCTCCAGCCTCCTCATCAGCTGGGGCATCCTCCTCATTTGGTCCTTCTTCCACCAGATCCTCTTCCACCTTTGATCCAAGGTCAATTCTTTATCCTCCTACTCCACCTACATCAATTACTTTCATACCTGAAAACCCACAACTTGGCAGCGCCCTTCTCACCCAATTGAGGATGCGTTTGAACGCTCAACACTCACCTCAATTCTGGCAGTTGCCAATCATGTCCATAGGACTTTCTCCCAGTCCTGCTCAGAAAAAGAGGAAACTCTCCACCTCTATCTCTCTACCCTCTACACCCAAATTTCCTCCTCTTTGGTTCTCCCTCACTGCTGAAATTGAAAGGAGACCAATCTATCGAGAATATCTACAGAAATGCATTCTCTCTACAATTTTTCGGATTCCCCATCTTAACCTCACTGAACATCTTCACATTGTTCTTCCCTATTGCCACATGTCCAAAGCAAACCAATCCAAAATCTTCCAGTCAGCTGAGTGCAAGACTGAAGACCAGTGGGCAAAAGGGCACAAGACTCTCTACAGTAAATACCTCAAAGCCAAAGCAGACAGCATTTCTCGTCGAGATCACCCACTCTCTCTCTCTCTGAGTGGTTTGTTTTCATCATCAAACTGTCTGGGGCCAGTTCATTCTTAAGGAAATCAGAATAGCAAGGCATTTTCAGCTCTATAACGATTACTACTATCTGAATAAGATCCTTGAGGTTTAGTTTGGTCAATTCCATGGAGCCCTTGCTCACCTCCGGACTGAACATCCAGTAAATTGCTCCTTCCAAGTGGATCTCACAAGCCTCAGAATGCCTGATACTGTTTTTCTTCCCAAGTTACATTCCCTAGTTTTTTATTCCTCTGCTGGCTCTCATGCTTTTAAAAGATTTGCTCGTGTGATGGGCCGTCAGTCAGCTAAGCAAGGTTGCCTCCCCTCCTTTTTGAGGTTCATATTCAGAGAATACCATTTGGGGCACATCTCTTCTGAGGTTCTGGCTCCCTTAATCTCTGAGTGTGAAAGGCTTTCTCCCATAGACTGGGCAAAGCACTATCATCAGTCTGCTTTCCAACTGGAATCAGTCAACAGTTCTTTGCTTAAGGAAGGGAAGCCGGGTCTATCTGTTGAAGCCTTCTTGGATCTGAATTCTATAAATCCAGTTCAAGAATTGTATGTTCAATGGGCCTCAAGATATTAAGCTTTCTTTGCTTTGAAGAAGGACCTGCATGATCACCAGATTGTCTATCCTATCACCCTTGATCGGTTCCTTCAGCGTGCTAGCTTTGGGAAGAGTACCTACTTCAGATTCACTATGGACAAGGATCAGTATGCACTATTCCTGGAGACACAGCGGCAGCTGTATATTCAGCGCATGATGATGCTCAGTCTGTCCCCATGTAATTTTAATTAATTACATATTTATTTTGGTGATTAACAAAACCAAACAAAAACCTATCAAAACGTTCTAACACATTCTTCATAAGTCTTAAGTACAGGAAATATACCAAGGTCAAACAAGCCAATATTGGTAAGTACTACCTTTCTAAAGCTTTAATCATCTCAAGATCATATTTCTCTAAGTCCGCATCGACTCCTGTTGAAAGTCACATCGACTTCCTTTAGTGCTATAACGATTTGAATTCATAACGATTTCTTAAGTGTCTGAACGATTTCTTTACTGTGACATCGTTTGATTACAAACAAATCGTTCTCGCAACGATTCTATAAGTCATCACAACGATTTCTTCAGAACTCATAACGACTTGCCCGTCACAACGATTTCTTAAGTTATCATAACGATTTCTTTAGAATTCGCAACGACTTGCTCGCCGTAACGATTTCTTAAGTTATCATAACGATTTCTTTAGAATTCATAAAGACTTGCTCGCCGTAACGATTTCTTAAGTCATCATAACGATTTCTTTAGAATTCGCAATGACTTGCTCGCCGTAACGATTTCTTAAGTTATCATAACGATTTCTTTAGAATTCGCAACGACTTGCTCTCCGTAACAATTTCATAAGTCATCATAACGACTTCTTTAGAATTCGCAACGACTTGCTTTCTATAATGATTTGTTAAGTGTTTCACAACGATTTCTTCAGTGAACACAACGACTTGCTTTCTATAACGATTTGTTAAGTGTTTCACAACGATTTCTTCAGTGAACACAACGACTTGCTTTCTATAACGATTTGTTAAGTGTTTCACAACAATTTATTCAGTGAACACAACGACTTGCTTTCTATAACGATTTGTTAAGTGTTTCACAACGATTTCTTCAGTGAATACAACGACTTGCTTTCTATAACGATTTGTTAAGTGTTTCACAACGATTTCTTCAGTGAACACAACGACTTGCTTTCTATAACGATTTGTTAAGTGTTTCACAACGATTTCTTCAGTGAACACAACGACTTGCTTTCTATAACGATTTGTTAAGTGTTTCACAACGATTTCTTCAGTGAACACAACGACTTGCTTTCTATAACGATTTATTAAGTGTTCATATTGAATCCTTCAGTATATGTAACGATTTGCTATGACTCATAACGACTTTGTCAAACTGACTTGATCATAACGATTTCATAAGTCATATAGACAACGACTTTATGGTTTATATCGACTTGACATTTATCTTATCTCTTAAAGCGTTGAGTAGTCAAAGTCTTCTCTTATCTGTCTGACTGTTGTGCATTTAATGAAGACAGAACATATCTCTGCATGCATACAGATGATATCTTTTCACTATCGTGCATATTCTGTCAACATCTTTTAAAACAAGCTATTTGGCATTGCTATTTTGGTGAATATTCACATTAATGTTTACTGACAACAAGAGACAGCCTAGCTGTCTACTGTTCTAGCATTTAATATGTGCAGGGTCCTAAAGACATTCTGTCATACAACGTTGGACCATATAGACGCCAGAATACCTCATCTCTTTGCGTGCTCAACTGGATAAAAGATTGTTGAAGCTTCCAACATGTCAAGCAGTCTAACGTTTACTTGGACAAGAGACAATGGATACTCCAACGACAATATTTCAAATTGGAGATATAAATACAAGACAAAAGAGAAGAATAAATCATAGGTGTGGAGAACAAGCATCTCACATACAAGCATTCAAATTCTTCTGCAAGAAGTCTAGAGCCAAGAATCTCATTCATCATCATCTTTAGTTCTTCGCTCTCTGTGCTGTAATAGAATTTCTGAGAGAGCCCGTGTAGTTCTGAGAGTGTGCCTTGTTTAGATCTCTTCCTCTCAGTGCATGTTGCTTCAGATCTTGGCTTGTAAAAGCTTGATCTAGGGGCTTGAATTCATTCTATTCTCTTTGTGGTGTTTCCCTTCGTGTGTGAAGGAAGACCTGGTGGGATCCAGGGTGCTGTTTCCCTTCGGATGTGAAGGAGGACCTGGTGGGGTATCCAGGGTGTTGTTGTTCCCTTCTGAGGTGAAGGAAGACCAGCTGAGCTAGGTGTTGTAGTGTCCATAGGGGGACTGTACCCTAGTTAGTGATATCCTGAGTTGTTGCTCAGGGACTGGACGTAGGACTCCTAAGGAAAGGAGGTCCGAACCAGGATAATTCCTTGTGTTGTGTGATTAATTCTTTGTGGGTTTGTTGTTCATACTAACCGTTACTAACCAACATCGAAGATTGTTTTTGCGTATATTTTTACGTACAGGTGTCACCTATATAGATTTTTTAAAGACCCATTCACCCCCCCTCTGGGCTTGTCAACTGGGCAACACATGATCCCTTCCATGGGTGATTCTTTCACCATAGCACCTAGAGTTTTCAGGCAACTTTTTGAAGACCAAGAGATTAAGGCATGGACTATTATTTCTCAGCATGCCTCTCTTCTTTCTCCTCTGGTCTATCTACCTGTACCTCCTCAAAATTAATCAATACATTTTTTTGGGTGCCCTTCAATCTTTTCTCTTCTTCTTTGTCTCTGTTTATCTTTTTTGCTTAATGACAAAAAGGGGGAGAAAAATATTCAGCATTTCTGAAATACATTCCGCACATATCTTGATTTTTATTCATGCTTTTGTTAAGTTTTGTCATCACCAAAAAGGGGGAGATTGATGATCAGTATGTTTGATGATCAGTCTGTTCTCATGTAATTCTAATTAATTACATATTGATTTTTGTGAATAACAAAACGTGATTAACAAAACCTTCTCAAGTTTTCTAACATACATTCTATAAGCTTGTGAGCACAGAAAAAATCTCAAGGAAAATCAAGCCCATTTGGTAAGTATTAGTACATCTATAGCATGTCAAGTTCACTATGCTATTTCTCTAAGTCCACATCGATTTCTATTGAAAATCACAATGATTTCCTTAAAGCTGTAACAATTTGATGTCGTAATGATTTCTTTGTAGAAACACTGTTTGATTACAATCAAATCGTTCCCATAACGATTTCTTAAGTCATCACAACAATTTCTTAAGACCTCGTAACGATTTGCTCATCACAACGATTCCTTAAGTCATCACAACGATTTCTTAAGACCTCGTAACGATTTGCTCATCGCAACGATTTCTTAAGTCATCACATCGATTTCTTAAGACTTCATAACGATTTGCTTCGCGCATCGATTTCTTAAGAGATCATATCGATTTGCTTTGCGCATCGACTTCTTTAGAACTCATAACGATTTGCTTCGCGTATCGATTTCTTTAGAGCTCATAATGATTTGCTTCGCGCATCGACTTCTTTAGTAATCATAACGATTTGCTTCGCGCATCACTTCTTTAGAGCTCATATCGATTTGCTTCGCGCATCGATTTCTTTAGAGCTCATAATGATTTACTTCGCGCATTGACTTCTTTAGTAATCATAACGATTTACTTTCTGCAACGATTTCTTAAGTGTTCATAACGATTTCTTCATTGAACACAACGATTTGCTTCATGCAACGATTTCCTAAGTGTTCATAACGATTTCTTCACTGAACACAACGATTTGCTCTCCACAGCGATTTCTTTAGTAAACATAACGATTTGGTTATGTCTTACATCGATTTAGCTAAATTGACTTGATCATAACGATTTCATAAGTCATGAATGTATCGACTTCTTATGTACAACGATTTGCTATTGGTCAAAGCATTGAATAGTCAAAGTCGTCACGCATATCCTTCTGACACCTTTGCATTTAATGTAGACTGAACGTATCTCTGCATGCATGCAGACGATAACGTCCATTATCGTGCTTACTCTGTGTGTATCTTTTAAAACAGCTATTTTGGCATTACTATTTCTGTGATTATTTGTTCTAACGTTGATGACATCAGAGACTGCTTAGATGTCTATCGTTTAAGCTTGAAATATGTGCAGATATCTGATGACAGTCTATCTTACAACGTTGGACAAAATAGAAGCCAAAGAATAACACTGAAGATTTTGCGTGCACAAATGGATAAAAGACTGTTGACTAACAGCTTCAAAAGGCCATTCAGTCTAACGTCTACCAAAGCTAGAGACAACGGACTTCTCAACGTTCAAATTTCAAACAAGAGATATATATAAGCAAGAGTGAAACTCCAGAGCAGACAACCTTTTGAAAAACACAGCTTCCAAGCAACTGCATTCAAGTTCTCTGCGAGTTCTCTAGAAAAGAGCCAAGCCTCATTTTCCATTAGTCTTAGCTCTTAGCTCTCTGTGCTGTAATAGAAATCTTGAGAGAGAGCTGTGTAGTTTTGAGAGAGACCATTGTTTAGATCTCCTTCTCTCAGGGCTATTTGCTTCAGATCGTGGCTTGTTAAAGCTTGATCTAGGGGCGTGTTTTATTGCTTATTTTTGCAGAGTTATTCCCTTCTGTTGTGAAGGAAGACCTGGTGGGGCATCCAGGGTGTTGTAGTTCCCTTCTGTTGTGAAGGAAGACCTGGTGGGGCATCCAGGGTGTTGTATTTCCCTTCATGTGAATGAAGACCAGCTGAGCTGGGTGTTGTAGTGTCCATAGGGGGACTGTACCCTAGTTAGTGGATTCTTGAGTTATTGCTCAGGGACTAGTCGTAGGACTCCTAAGGAGAGGAGGTCCGAACCAGGATAAACTCTGTGTGTTGTGTGATTGATTTCCTGTGTGTGTTTGCTGTTTATTCTAACTTTCACTAACCTTCATCGAAGAACGTCTTTGTGTGAATATTTTAAGTATAGGTATTAATCAAATAATTTTTAAAAGAACCCATTCACCCCCCCCCCCTCTGGGCTCGTCAACTGGGCAACACAATCCGCCTCAAGGACAATACAACACCCAGCACCCCAACTGTTCTTCTTCTCTTTCCCAGGCAAGAAGGCAAACCACTTCTCTTACAGGTTAAAAAGCCAACCTCCTGGTACAAACCCCAGTGCGGTTCTGCTAGACTTAAACCCCTAGTTAGGTTCTACACTGTATACAGTCCTACAACAGACACAAATATTTCTTAGAAAAGAAAGAACAGACCGAGAGCTATTACAAGGTGAACACTAAGAACTCTAGCTCTCAGCCACAAACTCTCCCCTAGATTTACAATGACCACAGAGAGAGAGTGAAGAGAGGAGAAAGAGCTTGAAGCTTGAAGGTCTTCAGATGCTTGAGCACTTCTTCTTGGGCTCGGGCTCTTTCTCTCTTTTCTTTTGAGTGTATCTGGAGTTCAGGTTCTTCACTGGAAGTACACTCCTTCAAAGATCTTCAGGAACACTCTCTATACTTCTTCTTTAGTCTTGCTTCATCTTTTATATGAGCAGTCTTGAACAAATCCGTTGGAGTTCTAGTCATTGCTCATTTTCTCTTTTTCTGATATTTTGTGGTTTATGAGATCTGCAAGCATAGAAGAAAGTGTTTAGATAAAAAAGTGTTTCTGTCAAAAGGTTCATACCTCTATATTTCCTGTTGTCTCCCAGAAGTGGTAGGTAATAAGTATTTTACCTCTAAGTATAGAGGTGTAAATGCATAGCTAATATTTACCAGACTTTGACATTATATTAATATAGGCTAATTATAGGGTATAATGTAAGGAGGGATAAGGTGGTATAATATCCTAGTTGGTATAAAGTCCTATTTGGTGTGCCCATTCCAAAAAACAAGAGTTTTTTTACTTTAGGTCCATTTGTTGACCTTCCATTTATTTTTAGGTCCATTGACCAGAAAAGTTAATTTTAAGTCCATCTTAGAAGTTTCTTTTATTTTTTCATCCTTTCGTTACCCCTCTATTAAAGGGTAGCTGGGGTGAGGTTCCTCCTAGCCGTGGCACAATGCGGAGAAGGGGGCGACGACGGTGCAACGCGAAGAAGGGGGCGACGGTGACAGAAGGGGCGAGCTTAACTGGTACCACCTCCATGGCCTTCGCTCCCAACCTTCCACCTCCTCCTTGGGGCCGCCTTCCCCTGCCTTCTGCGCAACGTCATTAGGAGGTTCCTCTTCTGCATGGAGAGCTAGCGGAATGTCTGCAGAGTGGCCCCTATGGGGGACAATGTCTGCTGGGGCGTTGGTTCCTCCTAGCCGCAGTGCGACGCGGAGAAGGGGGCGACGACGGCGTGACGCGGAGAAGGGGACGACAGTGGCGTGACGCAAAGAAGCGGGGGACGGTGACAGAAGGGGCGAGCTTAACTGGTACCACCTCCATGGCCTCCGCTCTCAGACTCCCACCTTTTCCTTAGGCCGCCTTCCCTTGCCTTCTGTGCAGCATCATTGGTAGGTTCCTCTTCTGCGTGGAGAGCCAGCGGGCCGCTTGTAGGGTGGCCCCTATGGGCAGTGATGTTTCTTGAGCTCTCTTAACTGGACTCCAAGACGATGATGAGAAGACTACAGACGCTAGAAAGGGAGGCATCTGGGAGGAGGCTACTGCGGCAGAAGGTGGAGTGGTTGGCTTCCAGGGTGACCTAGCCCATTCCTTTTGTTCAAATTAGAGAGAGCAGATAGAGAAGAAGACAGATTGGAGAGACAGAGGCAGAGGACTGGAGGAAGAACTTGCCAGAGAGTAGACCCTTTAGACAACGCTAACAAAGAGCCATCATTTCAAGCTCATCTGATTTTTAAAGGAGGGCATTTAAGACATTTCATCCTATCCACCGTCAGAGTCATATTTTGGATCTAAAAATAAAGATTCACTTTCAATGGATCAGATGTCAAAAAAATTGGGTCAATGAAACTAAAAATAAGTAGTAGATCAAGATTTAGACCGGGAGTTGATTTCCACAAAACAAAATGGGGTAGAATGCTATCCCATTGCAGATTAAGCCAACAAAAAAATAGTCTTTGTTTCCTAGATGTCAGGTGTAGGTTTTTTTTTTAATATGGGGTGACAAGTGGGGCATAGAGGCAAAACCACCGAAACAGGTGCAGTCTATCAAAATAAAACTCTTGATTTCTTTTTTGAAACCAAGTGACACCCAAATTAGTTATATTTAATATCAGTTGCAGAGTGTACAGTGTAGTTACAAGCACTTGTCCGCTTCACGAGGACCCCAGTTGGGTCGATCGGTAGAACTCTTGCTTAAAAAATAAGAGATCCCGATTTCGATTTCTGGGGGGGGGGCTTACCTGATCTAGATGCAATCTTCGAGGTGTGTAGGTCCGGGGTTTTTTCGGTCAAGTGGGGTAAGGACAATACGGGTACATGGAAAGTAGGAGCTGCCAAGTCCTGACCTTTAAGTTCACGAACCCCAATCCTTGAGGCCATAAAGCCACGCGGGACGGAATTTCCTCGTTACCAAAAAAAAAAGACTTGTCCCCTTCACACATCCATTAACGAGTTATGAGATAGAGAAATCATAAGCAAATGCGAAAGTCAAAGGCTACATCTTCTCTGTCACCTACATCAGGTTACCGTATACACAAGGGTCGTAGACGAAGATGTTGTCGCCTCTTCAGGCTAGAACTATTGCCCAGCATTCCCAGTGGGGTGAGCAGTGGAGGTCATGGCTAACTCAGAAAGAGTTTTACCAAGAGAACTTAGACCAACTACTATATATGCTTGAAAATCTATTATACATCTGAGTGATATTTTCGTTTGGAAGCATTTTAAATTGCTCATATTGAGAAACAAGAACATCTATCCTAGTTTGTTTTACTTTATCTATTCCTTCATAAGTTATCTGCAGTTTATCCCACATTTCTTTTGCAGATTTACATGCAAATACTCTACTAAATTCCTTTTTAGATAATGCACAACATAAATAGTTCTTTACTTTAAAATTTAGAGATAATTTATTCTTATCAGCTGCTATAATGACAATAGTACCTTCAACAGGAACAACGACAAAATCACCTACCTCTATTACCTGCCACAGATCAAAGTCTGTGCCTCGAATGAAGCATTCCATTCTCATTTTCCAGTATTGATAATCCTCTCCATCAAAGAGTGGAGGTCTGATGACTGATTGACCTTCAGAAAATCCTTGAGCTACCATGGATCTTCTCTAAGATCGTTGGATTTTCTTGATTGATCAGAGAACCTCGCTCTGATACCACTTGTTGACCCTTTTAGTACGGCAGCAAGCTAACCTAGAGAGAGGGTGGATAGGTTTTTTTGAAATCTGAAATAGAAACTTAAACACATAAAATTATCACTTGAAAATTTGGTTAGTTGAGTGTGATAGAGAATAGCAGTGCGGAAGCAAATAAACAATCACACAAAGGACACAAGGAATTTATCCTGGTTTAGCCCTTCCCACATGGAAGTCCTACGTCTAGTCACCAAGCAATCTCTTGGGATTTTACTAACCAAGGGTACAATCTGCCTCTAGGACAATACAACACCCAACACCCCAGCTGATCTTCTTCTCTTTCCCGGGCAAGAAGGCAGCCCACTTCTCTTACAGGTTAAGAAACCAACCTCCTGGTACAAACCCCAGTGCGGTTCTGCTAGACTTAAACCCCTAGCTAGGTTCTACACGGTATACTGTCCTACAGTTGGACACAAATATGTCTTAGAAAAGAAAGAACAGACTGAGAGCTATTACAAGATGAACACTAAGAACTCTAGCTCTCAGCCACAAACTCTCCCCCAGATTTACAATGACCACAGAGAGAGAGTGAAGAGAGGAGAAGGAGCTTGAAGCTTGAAGGTCTTCAGATGCTTGAGCACTTCTTCTTGGGCTCGGGCTCTTTCTCTCTTTTCTTTTGAGTGTATTTGGAGTTCAGGTTCTTCACTAGATGTACACTCCTTCAAAGATCTTCAGGAACGCTCTCTATGCTTCTTCTTTAGCCTTGCTTCATCTTTTATATGAGCAGTCTTGAACAAATCCGTTGGAGTTCTAGTCGTTGCTCATTTTCTCTTTTTTTGATATTTTGTGGTCTACGAGGTCTGCAAGTATAGAAGAAAGTGTTTAGATAAAAGAGTGTTTCTGTCAAAAAGGTTCATACCTCCATGTTTCTTGTTGTCTCCCAGAAGTGGTAGGTAAGCCCCTTTTTATTTGACAGGAGAGAAGAGATCTAGAGAGATAAAAATGATCTTATGTCAGAAATATATTTGACTTTTCACTACATGCCAAAACATTTTGAAATATAAAGGAAATCGATGTTTAAGTGAAATCCATGTTGAAATCCATGTTCTTTCAAGCAAATCGATGTTTTAAAAGTAAATCGATGTTTAAGTGAAATCCATGTTCTTTCAAGCGAATCGATGTTTGACTTATGAAATCGATGTGAGACCGAAATTGATATTTCACTTATGAGATCAATGTGAGACCGAAATCGATGTTTCACTTATGAAATCGATGTGAGAGTGAAATCGATGCTTCACTAATGAAATCGATGTGAGACTGAAATCGATGTTTCACTTATGAAATCGATATGAGATCGAAATCGATGTCTCACTTTTGAAATTGATGTGAGACTGAAATCGATGTTTCACTTATGAAATCGATGTTTTCAACAGAATCCATGTTTTCAATAGAATCGATGTGGTACTTTGTGAACTAAAATCGATGTATATTGAATAGACATTGATTTGACTTTTCAGTGCAAATCACACAGTAGTAATGCCATAAATTTATATTTATTAGAAAAAAATATGATATTAAATATATTTATAATATTTAATTAATCATAAATTTTGTTATCACCAAAATATATTTGTTATCACCAAAATATAAGGGTAAAATATAAGAGTGGTTCAACAAAGTGTACATAGCGATCTAAAATAAATATGAGGGTTCGGGGACATGATGATAACATAACTTCAAAAATAAAGATCTCAAGATAGGGTTGATGAAAATTAGAGCAACTAGAGGGCTTTTGTTCCTGATGTTAGGAACATCCTACAGACGAGATTAATTAGGTTTAGCTTGTGAGAATGCCTACCTTTGGGTCGATTTGTCTCCTAGGGCTTATAACTCGAAGAACATGTGGTAGATCTTGAGCAAGCCTTCTCCCCATGATTTCTCCCTTCCTTTGGCCTCTCCTCCACGTCTAGCAAGCCTCAGCAACGCATTAGGGTCGGCCATGAAGAGGTTGGGGTGTATTTAAGCCTCTAGTGTTTCCAATTCCTACTACAACTCTAATTCCTATTAAATTCCGAGTTTCCCTATTTCTTCCAACCTTCCAAGCTTTCCACCTCCTAATTGGGTTAGGTTGGGTTACAAATTAGTACCTAGACAATTAGGGTAAGGTTAGGAGTCTAATTCCAACCCATACTAACTATTTTAATGATTTAATAGCTCTTTTCATTTTAGGAAACATTAAAGATACGAATTTAAGGTAATTTTCTTTTATTCAAACTTTATATGATCCATTTAGCAAAGTCCATTACTTCTTTTTGTTTAATGGGTTTTAATTAAATTTTTTTTCTTTAATTTTTTTGATTTATTTATTTATTAAAATATTGGGTTGCTACATAGTGGCTAGTGGCAGTGAACGGTTCGCCAGCGACAGCATGTGATGGTGATGGCTACCGACTGTGAGCTTAAATGTTAATTAATTTTAAAGTAAATGCTAATTTATTTTAAAGTAATGTTAAAATAAAGTAATAGTTTAAGGTAATATTAATTGGCTTTAAAGTAATGTTAAGTAAACTAATAGTTACCTTAAGACATCTAAACTTTTATTTTTATAAAAGTCATGTGAATATTTGTTTCAAAACATATATTATTTCAAAGAAACAATTTTAAGTGATGTAATACTATTCGTTAAATCATATATACATTTATTTTAAATGATATATACATACACTTCAAAACATATATTATTTTACTTTAAAAGTTAGCTTAGTTACGTTTAAAGAAGAAAGAGAGAAAAGACATCCCATGAGAGATAAGTGCAAAATAAGAATTAAAAAAATGGCTAAGAGAGAGAGAGGGCAAAAGATGTTTTAAAGACATTATTAAATACTATGTTTAAGTCTAAAAGCAAAGACTATCTCATGCTACATTTTTCAGATAGGGATTGGAAAATTGATATTTCTCCATGTGACCTTTAATTAATTGTCCCATTATATTTTCACCAGCTTTCTATTGGGTAGTGTATACATTGGGCCATCAATTCATAAGGGTGTCAATTGGGCCGGGCCGGCCCGGAAGCCCGGCCCGGTTTTAACCGGGCTTGGGCCGGAAAAATGAGCCCGCTAAAAGTTTTTGGCCCGGCCCGGCCCGGTCGGCCTGAAAAATATAAATATAATTTGTGTTAAATATAAAATTTATATTTAAAAGAGAATTATATTCATTTTTTCCACAATAAATCTACTCTAAATATAATCTTTTATAAATTAAATATTAATATAGATAAAAGTAAAATATATTATTTTTTATAGATATATTAATTACGCTTGACCTGTTTGGATTGACGGAAAAAAGGTACGCGGAAATAAAATACTTTAGTATCGCTCATTTTCTAACATTTTTAATTAATCTACTAATTAATATTTGCTATCAATAATATACTAATAAAACACAATACCCTGCCACGGGCTGACGGGCAATTGTTAGAATTTTTTTCCCACAAAAAACCTCTAGAATCGCAAAAGCTATGCATCCAATTTTTCTTTTTTAAAAAAATTAAACATTTTTGATACATAACAAAACCGTACAAAATTTTCTAAAAAATTGATGGCAAAATGAGTTAGAGTAGATATATTATATATTATATAAATAAAAATAATATTTTCAGGCCGAGCCGGGCTTTTCCAGGCCTGGGCCGGGCCCGGGCCGGCTTTTAAAAAACTGGGCCTGGGCTGGGCCCGGGCCGACTTTTAGAAAATTGGGCCTGGGCCGGGCCTAGCAAGGCCCGGTCCAGGCCCGGCCCATTGACACCCTTATCAATTCAATGACCAATAAAAGCTTGTGAAAATGCAAGTGTAATAAATATTTCTCATATTTTTGAAATCTTTATATTATATGTTATACTTTTAAAAGTAAAAAAATCAATTATACTCTTATGGCTTGCAATCCATCAAGATAGAAGAAATATTCTAATAACATGTAGAAATAATGGTTAAATAAATGGTGAAAGCAGTAACCAGAGGTGACTAGAGACTTGACAATGAACACAGAGAAAGAGTTGTAAAATTAATTATTTTTTATAGAATTGTAAAATTAAGTTAGTTTTTTTAATCTCTCAACTTAATTATGATTGTGTTAAATAGATAAAATCAAATGTCATGAACAAACATAATGAACTATACATAATATAGATTCAAACATGTTGTATTTCTCAGGTATATATGTAAATTTTTTAAAAATGTAAAAAACAACATGTGCAGGTAAGTTTCTCTTTCACTGACACGCAACTTCTATCCAAAGTTTTAAATGTAATATCTTAGGTTCTTATAAAATTTTAAAAAAATTTAGAGAATGTTACTTTTATTATTTTTAACTATAAAAATATTTGTTCTTTTTATTAGTAACATAAAGATATACGTATATGAGGAGTGACTCAGTTGATTAGACACTCTATCGTACATCCAGAGGTTAAGAATTCAACTTTCAACTATATCAAATTTGCAAGGATTTGCCAAGAGCTTATCCCCACCATGTAATAGGCTAATATTTCAATAAATAAATTAAAAAAACATAATGATATACTTTGAAAGAATGTTAAGTTTCTTATAGTTTGACAATTAGGTAAAATAGACTCAAATAAAGTAAATGCAGATAAAGTAACACTTGATAAATGGCACAATAATTTTGATTATCTGGATCAGTAACTTATCAGATGGTTTTCCCTCTACAGGTAATTTATTTGCATTTTTAAATTAAAAAAATCTATTTTCTAGGGCTGGTAAACCTACTAGGAGTTACGTTGTTACCAAACAGACATAAGTTGTGTAGACTAAATGGTAACGAGACTAAATAGTTAAATTCATAGACTGAAAAAACAACTGTAAAAGATTAAATTGAATAAAACACAAAAGATATTTTTAATACTTGATTACTACATAAAAATGAAGAAAAAAAATTGACCGCACATATCAATACATTCACTTCATTAACTTACTGAGATATAAATGACAATCAGAAAGAACCTGCATCGAAGTTATGCCCTTTATACAATTCTCATTTTTCGGTTATATTTGTAAAGAATAAAAATATCAAACCGAGATTTTCTGGGTTAAGATAGATATCTAGTAGTAACTTAATCGATTTTTTGACCTAAATTATTTTGAAATTAAAAATACCCATTGTTATCCGAGGGCAAACGCCATATTGCTTTGGTATAGGGGTATTACACCGGGATTATCTTAATCTGATATAGAGTAACCAAAAAATTAACCTACCTGTCTTTGTAAATAAATGGGGATTGAATTGTTGCTCAAACCCTGAGTAAGCCCTTAGCCCACTTGTCACTTAAGAAAAAAGGACTACTTTTTTCTTTTTTACCTAATCCGAGATAGCATTGGGTTTTGTATAAAAATGACATACTTTCAAAATATTATTAGGTGAATAGCAGCATAAAAATTTTAATTCTCAGAAGAACACACTTTGCACGATCAACAGCCCGCACGTGCGCTGACGCGATCATTTAAAAAAATATAAAATAATAAAATCGATCCTGCAATGGCCGATTTCCTTACTTTACGGAAAGTAAAAAAATCGGTCATTGCATAGCTGATTGCCTTCATGTCCAGCAATGTTTTGAATTTTTAGAAATTAAATTAATATTTTTAATTTTATATTAAAATGATGTTTAATTAAGATAAAATTTTAAACATAAATTAATTAGAAGGTGATATATTTTATGATGATTTTAGTTTAATTTTTTTAAAAAAATATATCGACTAAAAATTACCATTATATCAAAAAATAATAAATCAAATTAATCTTGATATCTGTACTTTGGTAATTCTCAATGTTCATATTTTTAGAATCAACATTATTTTCTGATAATTATGGTGGTTTCATATTCAATTCTATTATCGAAGTCTGGTGACGTCTTGTCGGAGTACGTACGTCTATCGGAGTTATGTTAATACTGTAATAGTATCTCTAAATAAAAAATAATCATATTTACTATTTACATAAAATATGATTAATTTTAATTATTTTTTATTTAGAGAAACTTTTATAATATTAATATAATCTTGATACTTTAGCAACCCGATTATTTAATAAATAGAATTAACATAACTCCGGCCAAAAAGATACCCATTGTGATAACCTTAAGTTAATGCAGAGTGTCTCTGGGACGCAACCTCGAAGGGGGGTAGCGCATGACCACGTTAAGGTGTCGGGTTATATCATCGCCGCGTTATCTTACTGTTAGATTTTTAATTTAACCCATCTATTAAATTAAATCTTATTTATTAAATAACAAAGTTTTTATAATACCAAAGTTATATTAATAATATATTATTTTTTATTTAGAGGCACTCTTACATTATTAACATAACTCTGTTATTATCTTCATACGTGTGTATTCCGACTGGACGTCATCGGACTTCGGTAATAGAATTGAATATGAAACCACCATAATTACTAGAAAAATATGTTGATTCTAAAAATATGAACATTGAGAATTACCAAAGTACGGATGTCAAGATTAATTTGATTTATTAATTTTTAAGATAATGGTAATTTTCACTCGATAATATTTTATATAAAAAATTAAACTAAAATTATTATAAAATGTATCACCTTCTAATTAATTTACGTTTAAAATTTCATCTTAATTGAATATTATTTAGATTCAAAATTAAAAATATTAATTTAATTTTTAAAAAATCAAAATATTGTTGCCGTAAAATAAGGAAATCGACTATTGCAGAACCGATTTCATTATTTTATATATTTTTTAAACGGCCGCGTCAACACCGTACCAACGCATGTGCGGGCGCAACCGTTGACCATACAAAGTGTGCTATTCTGCGAATTGCTATTCACCTAATAATATTTTGAAAATATGCCATTTTTAAACAAAACCCGATAGCATTCTACCCCACTATCCCATGTTGGATACAGTAACCACCATCCTATCTCGCCTTAATCTCCATACCCCACGTTTAGTCTATCAATTGCAGCAAATTCAGTTGAATATTAATTATACACTTACAATACCATACCTAAGAGTTAGCAGCTTATCAAAAAAGTGTTTTGGGGGTGGTAGTATAAGTTAACTAGAGGTGTAGAAAGTTACCCGAGATTACGCTTTAATAAGTATTTTACCTCTTAAGTATAGAGGTGTAAATGCATAGCTAATATTTACCGGACTTTGACATTATATTAATATAGGCTAATTATAGGGTATAATGTAAGGAGGGATAAGGTGGTATAATATCCTAGTTGGTATAGTCCTATTTGGTGTGCCCATTCCAAAAAATAAGGGTTTTTTGACTTTAGGTCCATTTGTTGACCTTCCATTTATTTTTAGGTCCATTAACCAAAAAAATTAATTTTAAGTCCATCTTAGAAATTTCTTTTATTTTTTCATCCTTCCGTTACCCCTCTATTAAAGGGTAGCTGCGGTGCAGGTTCCTCCTAGCCGTGGCGCAATGCGGAGAAGGGGGCGACGGTGGCTCGACACGGAGAAGGGGGCGACGGTGACAGAAGGGGCGAGCTTAACTGGTACCACCTCCATGGCCTCCGCTCCCAACCTTCCACCTCCTCCTTGGGGTCGCCTTCCCCTGCCTTCTACGCAATGTCATTGGAAGGTTCCTCTTCTGCATGGAGAGCCAGCGGAATGTCTGCAGGGTGGCCCTATGGGGGACAATGTCTGCTGGGGCGCGGGTTCCTCCTAGCCGCGGCACGACGCGGAGAAGGGGGCGACGACGGCGCGACGTAGAAAAGGGGACGATAGTGGCGCGACACAAAGAAGCGGGGGACGGTGACAGAAGGGGCGAGCTTAACTGGTACCACCTCCATGGCCTCCGCTCCCAGCCTCCCACCTTTTCCTTGGGGCTGCCTTCCCTTGCCTTCTGCGCAGCATCATTGGGAGGTTCCTCTTCTGCATGGAGAGCTAGCGGGCCGCATGTAGGGTGGCCCCTGTGGGGAGCGATGTTTCTTGGGCTCTCTTAACCGGATTCCAAGATGATGATGAGAAGACTACAACCGCTAGCGAGGGAGGCGTCTGGGAGGAGGCTGCTGTGGCAAAAGGTGGAGTGGTTGGCTTCCAGGGTGACCTAGCCCATTCCTTTTGTTCAAACTAGGGAGAGCCGATAGAGAAGAAGACAGATCGGAGAGACAGAGGCAGAGGCAAAGGACTGGAGAAAGAACTTGCAGGAGAGCAGACCCTTGAGACGGTGCTAACAAAGAGCCATCATTTCAAGCTCATCTGTATTTTAAAAGAGGGCATTTAAAACATTTCATCCTACCCACCGCCAGAGTCATATTTTGGATCTAATAAAGATTCACTTTCAATGGATCAGATGTCAAAAAAATTGGGTCAATGAAGCTAAAAATAAGTAGTAGGTTGGAGATTTTTATCATTACAAAATCCCAAATCTCCCCCAAAAGCTCTCTTTCCCTGGCTTTGGAAACCCAAAATCCTAGGCACAATAAATGTCATTTTCCTCTCTATCTCTCTCCTCTCTCTCAAAATCCACTTTTTAAAAATATATTTTTCACTTTTTTTGTTTGAAAAGTAGAGTGAGGAAAGTAAAATTTCAATCATTGTAATCTGCTTTTCACTTTTTCACCCTCCTTCCCAAACGATGCTAGACGGGGAGTTGATTTCCACAAAACAAAATGGGGTAGAATGTTATCCCATTGCGGATTAAGCCAATAAAAAAATAGTCTCTGTTTCCTAGATGTTAGGTGTAGGTTTTTTTTTTTAATATGAGGTGACAAGTGGGGCATAGAGGCAAAACCACCGAAACAGGTGCAGTCTATCAAAATAAAACTCTCGATTTTTTTTTTGAAAACAAGTGACACCCAAATTAGTTATATTTAATATCAGCTGAAGAGTGTACAGTGTAGTTACAGACACTTGTCCCCTTCACGAAGACCCCGATTAGGTCGATGGGTAGAACTCTTGCTTAAAAAATAGGAGATTCTGATTTTGATTTCTGGGGGATTTATCTGATCTACATATAATTTTCGTAGTGTATAGGTCTGAAATTTTTTGGTTGAGGTAAAGATAATATGAATATACAGAAAATAAGAGCTGTCAAATCTTGACTTTTAAATTCACAGGGACAAAATTTCCTCGTTATCAACAAAAAAAAAAAAAAAAAGACTTGTCCCCTTCACACATCCATTAACGAGTTATGAGACAGAAATCATAAGCAAATGCGAAAGTCAAAGGCTGCATCTTCTCTGTCACCTGCATCAGGTTACCGTATACACAAGGGCCGTAGACGAAGATGCTGTCGCCTCTTCAGGCTAGAACTATTGCCCAGCGTGGGGTGAGCAGCGGAGGTCATGGCTAACTCAGCTGCCTCGGCTCCTCTGCTGTCGGAAGAGGACAAGGTCGTGTTGGATGGCTACGGGGGAGGAAAGGGGAACAGTGAGGGGGCGCTGTGCTCGTTCTGGGTGGCCGTGTGGAAAGAGTTGGCGCTGCTTTGGTACATCGCTGGTCCGGCCGTCCTGACGTCGCTGTTCCAGTACTCCTTGTCCTCGGTGACGCAGACCTTGGTGGGTCACGTTGGCACCGTGGAGCTCGCCGCCGTCGGCATCCAGAACCTCGTCGTCTCCGGCATCGGGTTCGGCGTCATGGTACTGGAAAAGCCCCCACCGGGGGGTGGACATGGAAACTATCGTTTGGTCTGGAAATGTACCTATTTTTACTTCTTCTTCGTGTTTTTTGATCAGCAAAGGTTGTAACTTTATGGTTCTGGCTTTCCTCTGTTTCTTATCCCTATGAGTATACCAAGAATCTTCTTTTTTCTGTAACTCGTGTGTAAGAAAAATTTCCCTTCTCTCCTAAAACTTTCCTTCTTCCTCTGTATACTTTACCTGGTTCACGCCGCCACACACGATTGCGTATTCGTTCTTAAACTGATCTACTATACATGCACACCTTTTCTTCGGCTGCATGTCACTGAGATTGATGTTTCACTTCCCTGTGCAGCTGGGCATGGGGAGCGCATTGGAGACACTGTGCGGTCAGGCCTTCGGTGCTGGGGAGCTAAACATGTTGGGAATCTACATGCAGAGGTCGTGGCTTATTCTTCTATCCACAGCTGCAGTACTAACCATTCCTCACGTCTTCGCAACACCCCTCCTGAGGTTCTTGGGGCAGAGCGAGGAGATAGCGAGCCTGGCAGGAAAATTCTCCATATGGATGATCCCGAAACTGTTTGCACTTGCGGTGAACTTCCCCATCCAGAAGTTCCTTCAAGCTCAGAGTAAGGTGATAGCCATGGCGTGGATCTCAGCAGCTGTTCTGGTCATGCATCTGTTCCTGAGCTGGCTCTGCATCCTGAAGCTGGGTATGGGATTAGTGGGAGCTGCTATTACCTTGAATCTTGCATGGTGGATTTTGGTGGCTGGGCTGTTCGCATATGTTGTTTCTGGACGGTGCAAAGACTCTTGGACAGGGTTCTCGTGGTTGGCTTTTACTGAACTGACCGGATTCTTAGGACTTTCGTTGGCTTCAGCTGTTATGCTATGGTAGGGTCTCCCCGGCTGGGTTATATATTTGTTCTTTTTTTTTTTTTGGCTCTATCTGCTATCTATACTATTTCATTGGATTGCCTTTGTGTGGTGTGGCATGCTTTATTCTGAATCTTGTAGTGTTATTTTAAGATGATGTAATGTTTATTGAATCCGTCAGTTAAATAAATAAAAGGTATTTCATAAAATCATTTATAATGCTATGCTCATCATTAAATAGGAGGTTTTGGTTGGAAGCCAAAAGCGGCCTCAAAACTGAATAAACGGATCACCATCATCTTCCAAGAATAACTGGGGTAGAGTCTCTAAAAGTCCAAAGGTGCTTTCAATAAAAGGTTTGCCCTTGATTTGTTCCAGGTGTTCGTGGGTTATATGGTTTCCATGGTGACGATGTTAAGTCATGTTTGTACTGCACTTTTGTAGATTCCCTTTGTGATGGAAAGCAGATGGGAGGAATATGATGTCCCTTTGTGATGTGTGTCACTGGGTAGGGATATTTTCATATTAGCAATAGCATCAACACACAACCAAAAATTAATTAAACTTTAGACCTGCTTGAAACTAGATCAAGAAATTGGTGGAATTAAGTGATTCTTAAATGACAGATCTCATTGTTTGGCTATGGGATAAAAAATCTGAAAATTTACCAAAGAAAGTACTGAAAGCTAGAGGTCTATGTATTTAATTTAAAATTTGAACACTTGCTAGATGGCTTTTTATAGCAGTTGAAAAAGGGGGAAGCTATTGAAATGATCCCATTGGATCCGTTGAGTTACAAAGAAACAGGGGAGGGGGACCTCACATTTGCTTGCATTTTATCTATTGTACCCACGTAACTAACACCCTGATTTTTACTGTCATGTTGCAGTTTGGAGTATTGGATTCCCATGGTTATTATTGTCTTAGCTGGACTCTTAAGAGATCCAGAAATAGCCGTCGATGCTGCTTCCATTTCGTAAGTTCCTAGCGGGGAGATTCTCTATTTGCTCAGTCTCTGGTTTGTTATGCACTGCATAGTTATTTTCTGATTTCTGATAGAGTTCCTGAAGCATCTTGTCAGAAATAAATCTTGTCAGAAATAAAGCTAGAATAGAGCAGAATATCTATGCATTCTCACTTTCTTTTCTTTGTTCTGGAGCATCTCATCTTCATGTCTTTTATTGAATGCTAGCATTGATAGCTAGCCTTTTCACCAAATATTAGGCTATATCTTCATGGTGTTATGCCCTATATGATTTACCCATCTACTCATATTTTTCAGTTTAGGTTCCCCCCTCATAACACTTACATTTCTTTCTGTTGTGTGAATTGTTTACTAGGCACGAATAGAAACGATTGCAGCATTTTAAGCCAGTGTATTCCGATCTATTCTACCATGTTGTCTAAGATGGATATGGGGAGATGATGTTTGTATCACATAACTGTGTCTAAGCCAGTGACCCAACCACCAGCTAATTAGACAGTTTTGCGATGATTGTATTTGATGTTTGCTGCATGCGGTTGTTTGCTAGGTCCTTGTGATTCTGCATATTTTGTTTATAATGGCCGGAAAGAAACTAATGTTCTTATTCAACACTCAGACATTTTCCTTTTTTCTATCTGTGACTTATAGCATGAACGTGGAAGGTTGGAGTTTCATGATTCCCCTTGGGCTTCTGGCAGCGATAAGGTAGGCATTGAAACTCTTGACGGGAAACATGGTACTGTTCTAATTACTTTAACTGGTAAACCACAACTGCTTCAGTTACTTAATTGGCAAACAGCTTTATTTTTAGTATGGTAGTTGAAACTTGTGATAAAGAATTTTCTAGTACTATTAGTACTGTGGAAAGAGGATAAGAGGGAACAGTTTTCTAGGTACGTGTGTTCTTAAGTGGTTTCCTTCTTTTGGTTTCAGTTATGTGAAATAAGGGAAAGAAGGAAAATCATCTTATTACTGGGAGTAGTGCTCCTCGTATAGAGTACACATGGTGACATGTCTCGTAGGAGAGCACTAAATGCTCTTAACACTTCCCCCTCAAGCTAGAGCATATATATCTACAAGGTCCAACTTGTTACATAAAGTAGTAAACTTCGGTGAGGCAGGAGGTTTAGTAAACAGATTAGCTAGCTGATCCTCAGAGGAGGTAAAAAGAGTTGCTATCTTCTTAGACATCACTATTTCATGAACAAAATGACAATACACTTCAATATGTTTGATTCATTCATGGAAGATAGGATTTCTTGCAAGAAAAATTGTAGCTTGATTGTCACAATGCATCATCATAGTTTTCGTGGAAGAGAAACCAAGATCTCGAAGAAGATACTGGAGCCACAACATCTCACAAGCAGTGTGTGCCATAGCTTGATACTTAAACTTCAGCACTTGAGTGGACTACCACACTCAACTTTTTACTCCTCTAAGAAACAAGATTGCCACCAACATAAGAGCAATATCCTGTCATAGATCTCCTTTCAGAAATAGACTCAACATAATCTACATCAGAAAGTGCTGCCATACGCACTGACCATGATTCTTGTATAGCAGACCCTTTCCAGGTGCCCCTTTTACATACTTCAGAATCCTCTAAACAGCCTCCCAGTAACACTGTTTTGGATTCTACATGAATTGACAAACCAGACTGACTGCAAAAGTGATATCTAGTCTAGTATTAGTCAAATAAATGAGTTTGTCAAACAGTTGCCTATAGCGACCAACACCAGGAAAATCCTCCTCAATTTGGTCCTAAAACTCGAGTCGAGTTGCAATCAAGTAGACCCATTTCTTAGAGCAAATCTTGTGTGTAATTTCTTTGAGAGAGAGAGAGAGAGAGAAAGAGAGAGAGATTCCATCCTTGCTATATGCAACCTTAATACCAAGAAAGTATTGAGGTTGTCCCAAATCTTTAGTGACCATCTATTTTTGTAGATGCTTTTTTACAACTGTAATGCATTTCTCATCACTACTAGTTAAAATCATATCATCACATAGACAACAAGGATCACCATTCCTGTAGAGCTTTTCTTAATGAACATCAAATGGCCAGCCTAACTACGAACAAGACCAATCTCCGACACTATCTGACTAAATTGTCAAACCAAGCCCAAGGATTTTGTTTGAGGCCGTAAATTGCTTTCTAGAGTGTACAGATCTTCATCTCCCCCCTAAGCAACATATCTTAGAGGTTGCTTCATGTAAACTTCCTCCTGTAGATCACCGTAGAGAAAGACATTTTTGACATCCATCTGAAACATACATTAACCAAGATTGGTAGTCAGTGAAAACAAAACTCACACAGAAGTAAAACGAGCCATTGGAGAGATTATGTTAACATAATCAATGCCATATGTCTCAGTGAAGCCTTTTGCAACGAGAGGAGTCTTGTACTGATCAACAATGCCATCCGAAAGATACTTTAGGATGAAAACCCATTTGTACGCCACATCTACCGCACTAGGAGGATGACCAACAAGTTTCTAAGTGCCATGAGATAACAAGGCAGACCTCTCCTCATCCATAGCGACTTTCCACTTAGGTTGTGCAAGTGCATCTTTATAGGAGGAAGGAATGCCATTTGAGGAAAGGAGAACGTAAAATCCTGAAAAGTCAAATTGAGATGCATGTAAGACACAAACTGAGAAATAGAATAAGAGTTGGGACAATGAGCACCCTTATGAATGGAAGGCCAATCAACGTTAGTACCAAACATAGAAGGTGACAGGGCAGAACGTTGACATTTTCTGAGAGCAATTGGAAGATCCAACGACACATTCACAGAAGGAGGAGAAGGGGGTAGATCTTCGACTGAGGGTGCTAGTGGTGGAGGCTAAGTCAGTGTCTCCGGGACTTTCCGCCATGGGTACACTTGCAGCGGTTTCAGAGTAGGATCCACCATAAGAGATGTAAAATTGTCAACATGTCTCGAGTCATCTGGTGGAGGCGGCAAAGGGGGAAGAGGCAATAAAGGAGGTGTTGATGACACAGAAGACGACAAAAAATAAGATTTTGTTTAAAAAAAATGACGTCAGTAGCAATAACCATCGTGACACCAAGTTAAGTCAACGATAGCCTTTTTTAGTGTGCAAATAACTGAGAAAGACGTAGAGAGTTGCATGGGGAGACAACTTACCATGACCTAGTCCCAAAACGTGCACAAAACAAAGACACCCAAAAACCCGAGGAGATAGAGGAAAACATTTAATGGAGGGTTCATACATGAAAATGGATTGGCCCCAGAGAGAATTGATGAGCGAACACGATTAATAAGATAACATGCAGTAAGGACAACTTCACCCCTAAATTGTTTTGGGATAGTCATGTGAAACATAAGTGTCCTAGCACATCGAGAAGATGACAATGTTTACGTTCAACCACGTCATTCTGTTGAGAAGTGTAGGCACAAGATGACTAGTAGAGAATGCCATGAATAGGACGGAACTCGTTGAACGAGGAAGACCTATTTTTTAGCATTATTAGTACGAAGAACTTTAATAGAAATGGAAACTACATTTTATTTCCCAATAAAATTGTTTAAAGACATATAAGACCTATGGCCGAATCTTTAGAAGAAAAATCCAAGTCAACCGCGAGCGATCATCAATGAAAGTAGCAAAATAGCAAAAGCCAAGAGATGTGGTAAGAGGACTAGGGCCCCAAATGTGACTATGGACTAGATCAAATAGAGAAATGCTTCGTTTATTCCCATGTGATGGGAAAGACACTCTATGATGCTCGCTAAGCTCACAAGCATCGCATTGAAATTGAGCCAGACTGGAAGGAATAGAAACAAAGGGACAGAGCTTTGAAGGTTGAAGGTGCGGATGCCCAAGACGACAATGCCACCAGTATGGAGAGTCTGCATCAAGAGCTAAAGAAGCACTAGACGATCAGTCCTTCAGGTAATAGAGGCCACTAGTCTCACACTTGCCACGAATTGTTGCCTTCACTCGGAGATCCTGAAAAACACAATAGGAAGGGAAGAAGGTTAGAGATTAGTTATGATCACAAGCAAGATAACTCGTGGAAAGTGTTGGCCCTCTTGATATGGTAGCAAGTCCAACTTAGAAGGGGGGGGGGTGAATAGGAAATCTAAAAACTGAAACAAAAATAGCACTTGAAAATGTTTGGTTAGTATAAATAAACGTGTGCAATAGAAGTTAAAAGTGCGGAAGCAAGCACACAAGAGGTACAAAGATTTATCCTGGTTCGGCCCTTCCAAATAGATGTCATACGTCCAGTTTCCAAGCAAACTCTTGGGATTTCACTAACCACCAAGTAACCTTGGTTTTCCTTTAAACAAGGGGCATACAACACCCAGCACCCCAGTTGGTCTTCTTCTCTTTCCCGGGAAAGAAACAGCCCACTGTTTCACCTCAGCCAGATGCTTCTTTTACGAGCTCAGAAACAACTCACTGGTACACACCCCAGTAGATCTTCCCTTCAAATAAGGGAACACTGGTATAGACCCCAGATGGTCACCATCAGGCGCAAGCTGGTCTTCCCTTCTAATCAAGGGGGAACGCTTGCACAACAAGCTTTTTCTTCTAACTGAAAAGGAACACTTCTGAACACAGAAGCTAGGACCTGAAGCCCCTAGATCAAGCTCAAGAGACACAATGAAATGTTTGATCTGAGACTGAGCCTAAGAAAGAAAGAGTTTACAGTAAAAGACTCTTCTTAGGCTAAACCCCCAGCTTTCTCTCTCCCTCTCAAATACACAAAGACACACAGAGAGAGAATGAGGAAGAAGGAAGACGACTTGAATGGACTTGAGCTCTCTTCCTTTCTTGCTTGAGTGTGTATGGAGTTGGATGCTCACTGGATGTACACTCCTTGAATGATCTTCAGGTTTTCACTGTCATCTTTTCCTCAATCATTGCTTCATCTTTATATAGAGCAGATGAAAATGATCTGTTGAAGAATAGTCATTTCTCTTGTTCTTCTCCTTCTTCTTTTTCTGCTCTCTTTCTCTTGAGTCTAACGGCTTTTTTCTTGTGCCTACTGGCTCCTTTGAACAAAAGATTCTTCTGGGTGTGGTGCGTATTTCCAAGGGCACAAATAGCAGGTCCCAATTTGTTGACTATGATCAGAAAAGGGCTTGCAGACATTAAATGCAAGACAGATGATCAGACTCGTGAAGTCTTTTGTCAAGTGACTCCTACCTCTTTTTACCATATGTCTATATTTCCTGTTAATAGCTAGAAATAGTAGGTAGCTATTTTTCTTTCGTTGTAGGAAAGAGGAAATCCTATGAGACAGGCAAAAAGATCTTTAGTTAGAGAAATAATAAGTTAATCATGTGAAGGACATATGAACTTTCATTTGCCGCCACAAATATTTTGAAACATTTGAAATATAGAGGCAATCGATGTTTAAGTGTAATAGTAATCTATGTTTTAGAAGCAATCAATGTTTCATAAAGGTAATCGATATAAAAGACAATCGATGTTTGAATATAATAGTAATCGGTATTTGAGTGCAATCTATATTTATGCAATCGATGTGAAAGTATAATCAATGTTCATGCAGTCGATGTTTATGCAATCGATGTTTAAATATAATCGATGTTCATGCAATTAATTTTTAAGTCCAATTGATGTAATCGATGTTCTAAGATAATCTATGTTTAAGTGCAATCGATGTTTCGATGTAATCGATAATTAAGTCCAATTGATGTAATCAATGTTCTAAGGTAATTGACGTTTAAGTGCAATCGATGTTTCGATGTAATCGATGTTTATGTCCAATTGATGTAATCGATGTTCTAAGGTAATTGATGTTTCGATGTAATCGATGTTCTAATGTAATCGATGTGAAATACAATCGATATTTAAACATAATCGATGTTTGAAACAATAGTCGATTGTGGACTTAAAATGGTAATCGATGTGGACTTAAAATAGTAATCGATGGAACCTTTGTTCTCTAATCGATGTGGCACTTAGTCAGTAATCGATGTGCATTGAACAACAATCGATTTAGCTTTCCAGTGCAAATCATGAAATGATAGTGCTTTAGTATGTTGTATTTATGAGGAAAACATGATATTAAATATATTTATGATATTTAAGTTAATCATAAATTTTGTTATCACCAAAATAAATGATAAAATATAAGAGTGGTTCAACAGAAAGAAGATTAGCTAGAAACTAGGGAACATACAAAACATTAGAGAGGGTGAGAGATGGAAATATATGAACAGTGTAGATCACATGAACTGGGAAAGAACAATTATGATCACAAGCAAGACAACAAGTGGAAAGAAGATTAATTGGAAACTGGGGAACATACAAGACATTAGAGAGGGTGAGAGATGGAAATATACAAATAGTGTTGATCCCATGAACAGGGGATGGTGATCTATCAACAATAGAGACAGGTGGAAAGAAAGACGAAAGACATAAGGAGGAAAAAATATGACTGATTACTTGACATGTGGATAGAGGCCCTAGAGTCAATGATCTATGATGAACAAGTGGAGTTGCAGGAGTAGAACTAATCAGAAAGAAGGTGGGAGCGAACATGGTTGAGAGAATCATCTAGATTAGATAGAAACTTCGCAATCAAAAGCTCCTCATGCTGTTTCTTCAGAACAGTTGCATCTGCTATCAAGGGTACTTGTTCCACTTGCCTTTTACGGCAGTAAAGTACTTCTGAATAGACTGACCATCTTACATGAGAGAAAAAATTTCTTGATATAAGGAATAAATATGCAAAACATTCTTGTCATCCGAGTAGATCTCTTTCAGAGCATTCCACATTTCTTTAGCAGTAGCGAGGAAAACCACATTAGAACTGACTTGAGGCTCCATGCTATTAATAAGAAGTGTCATGGTGAAATAATCATCAGATTGACATGCTACGAACTTCGCTTCATCCTTCTCGTCGGCTAGAGAAGAATCTAGGTGAGAGAGCTTCCGTTGAGATCCACAAAGAAATTGAAGCCGCACTACCAAAGGAGATAATTGGAACTGTTCAACTTAATAGTTATTCCAAGAGCGGAGATGGTCATTAGTGCATCAGAAGATGAAGATGAGGAAGCCATTGCAGCAGCCAAGAGCAGAGAAAATGAACCAAACCAAGATCAGCACATAGAGAAAGGACGACTAGATGTCGAAGAAGAAGTGGTGGGGACACCCGAGCTCTGGACCGGGCCGACAGAGTACAGGTCTACCGCAGGCGGAGGCGACGGACAGCGACGACAGCTTCTATTTGGCTTGGCGATTGGCCGTCGGGCCACTAGTTTAGTCCTTTTATGAGTTTGAGCTATTAGAGTTGTAATAAGGCCCATTTGAGGCCCATTTGAGCTCTTTTTATTTTTTTATGTATTTTCGGGCCCGATTTTGGACCTATTTTTAGGTTTGGGGTTATTTTGGTCTTTGGGTGTTTAGTGAGGACCATTAGGGTTCCATCACTATTAATATTGTGTAATCTCCTGTTTTAGTGGTTAATGAACATTTGAAGACAGCTTTGGGCAGCCGCCATTGTTGTCTCCTCCAGCGGGGTGGATTCCCCAGGGGTGGAATCCCCAAGCCGTGTCTTCTTCCTCCTGCCGCCATCTCTCTCTCTCTTTCTCTGTTCGCTGTCTCCCTCCCCCACGCTGCTGTCCCGCATCATCTTTGGTATCAGAGCCGGTCGGTTTCGTTTCAGAAACCTGTCCGGTCTTCTCCCTTTCCCTGCGTGAAGCACTGAGCCGGCCACGGAGTCCCTGTTCGTTGACCAGCAGAGGAGGCCCCCGTGCCCACCCTTCGCGCCGTTTCCCCGGTGCTCAGGGGGGGGCCCAGTCCGCCGCCTCCGCACCCACCTCTGCGGTCGCCGCGGTCACCGCGTCTGCCCCGGCCCCCGCGCCCACCTTCCACGTCCCCCACGCCCAGCACCCGCGCTGCCCCCTCCGCGACTCCGCGCGACCCCCCCCCCCCCCCGGGGCTCGTCCCGCCTCTGCAACCTCTGCCGAGGCGCGGCGGGCGCAGCCAACCAGCACCCGCCTCCCCGCGCCCTCCCGTCCACGTCTCCCAACACCTGCAGGCCCGCGCCCCGCAACGGCCCGGTGCCCCGTCACCCTTCGGCCGTGCGAACCAGGCCCCCGACACCGCTCCCTCCGCGGGCCAACCCGCGTGGCCTGCCCGACCGCGTCCCTCCCGCCTTGCTCGCGGCCTCCCCGCAGCCGCGGCGCCCTGCTCGCGGCCCCTGCTCGCGGGCCCTGCTCGCCACCCCTGCTCGCGGCGCACTGCTAGGGCGATTGCAAAAGCCCAGACGCGAGCCCAAGCGCCCGCGCCCTCCTCTGTTTCGGGTTACCCTGTGGAAGGCTGCCGGCGTCTACCAGGGATCGGGTCCCCTTTTGGGCCCAAATACTGATCGCTGAAGGTTTAGCCGGCCCCAATCCGGCCGTCTCAAGGTCGCCTCTGTGCCGGCCTTCTCGCCGCTTCTCGTGAGCGGTCTGTTTGGCGGTAACAGTAGCGCCCTAACCGGTAGGTGTCGATGAACCAGAACGGTGTTCTGAACGTCCCTGAGAATCCTCCGGTGCTCGCCCACATTCCGGTTCTGCCGCACGAAGTATTTCAAGCCCGTCGTCCGCGTACGCCCCCACGCCAGCACCCCAAAAGACCGGTTGTCTCACCAACGACCGGACAAGACGTGGCGTCCGTACAACGTTTACTTGCTGCGTTGAGGATCGAACCGGACCGGGACAGCGGACCTCGACCCCACGACGGCGAGTGTTCGACTTCGGCTTCGTGATTGCGACGTGCGTGCGGACACGTTTATCAGTGGGACCTCGCTCGACAGCGAGTCGGTTAGCGTTTACAGTCCGCTCTCATTTCTGCTCGTCCTGTACTTGGTTAAATTTGCCGCCGTGAATGTGCGTTAGGAAAATCTAGCCCGTTTAAATTTATTGCTGCGGAAATTTTGTGAGATTAGTTATGACCATCTTTTCAGCATCAGTCTGTTATATTCATTGTGGAATGTCATTAATATAGGTGGAAATCTTTGATTGCTTGAAAAGAAAATTTGTTTAGAACTGCGAAGTTGCCCAAAATCCGAAAATTGTAGCGTCTGTTTAAACGCACTCACTTTCCTGGACACGTGCACGATACGTAAATTGCTGCAATTCGATTAGTTCGCACTGCTGATCTCACTCGTGGTAGGTCGTCGTGTCGTAGTCGTCGTCGTAGGTTATAGGGTTTGAGTCTCTTGCTTTTAAATTTCTATTAGTCAAAAAAAAAAAAAATGTTGCGTCATCATTAGTTGTTGCATATTAGTTGCGTCTCATGCCCACACGTAGTGGCACTGAATACCACACTTCAGTGCCGATGTCTGGACCCCAACAAGCTATGTCTGGTAACCGCCTTCCACCTCAAGGCGCTCATGCCAACCCTCCTGGAGACCTGAGTTTGACCGATCTAGTGTTGCAGCTTAGAGATGACATCCGGGGAATGAGAGAGGAACTTGTCGGTCTTGATGAGAGAGTCACTGGGTCAGACCGTACTGTTCAGGGAATGGCGGGTCGCCTTGCAGCCTTAGAGGGGGTTATTCGTGAGCCGAGGAGAGGTCAAGCCGACGAGAGACCCCAGCACCAGCGCCCTCTTTCCCCTGTGGCCCCTCGGCACCCTCAGCCCAGGGCAGCCCCAGCTGGTGATGGACGTGGTCGGCACATTGACTATGACCTGGATAATTTTGAAGAGGAAATTGATGAGAACCCCAGGGTACCTGTCGCTCGTAGGTTTGGGAGGTATGGTAGGAGGCATGACCGGGAGTTTGATGAGGACGAGCGATGGGCGTATCGGGATCGAGAACATGACATCCGAAATGCCCGCCTTGAGGCTCCCAGCTTTGACGGTTCTTTGGAGCCTCAGGATTACCTGGATTGGGAGGCTAGAATGAATAGCTATTTTGATTGGCTGGGAATGTCAGACCCTCGGCGAGTTTTCTTCGCCAAGACCATGTTAAGGGGTCGTGCTTTAACCTATTGGACCAACCTCGGGGAGCGCTTTGCTCAGAGGTTTGAGGTGCCGATTGACACTTGGGATGAGATGAAGGCCAGACTTCGTGAGAAATACGTCCCTGCGACGTACCGTCACCGCTTGATTGATAGATGGCAGAGCATCTCGCAAGGCTCCAGGAAAGTGTCAGAGTATATTGATGAATTTGATGACCTGTTACTGAGGTGTGGAACCCGTGAGGAGGGTGCCGTGACCCTTTCTCGTTTCCGGAGGGGTTTGTGTCGAGCTTATCAGCAAGAGCTCTTCCGTCAGCATGTGACCACCCTTGATCAAGCTTATCAGGTTGCGCGTGAAATGGAGCAATTTGAGCAAGAGTGGGAATCTTCTCGAGCTAGGACTACCTATCAGCGCCCTCCAGATCAGAGAGCAGCCCCGGGGCCCACCCAGCGGGTCCCATCTACCCGGGGCCCGGAGGGCCAGCGCCTAGGAGAGACCCCTCCTGCCTTACCTCCTCCCAGGCGTGATGATAGAGGGAAAGCGCCAATGAGGGAGACCACGCGTCCGGGCGATAAATCCCGCGACCGTTGTTATCGTTGTCAGGGGATAGGGCACCATGCGATTGATTGTCCCCATAGAGCCCTAGCTATTGGTAATGGCGAACCCTCCGAGCAGGAGCAGCCCCTTCTGGATGTGGATCATGAGGGTGATGACCTGGCCGATGAGTATGAGGGCGAGTTTGTGGGCGTCGGCGAACCCGCCGACTTGGTGGTGGCGCCCGAAGAAAATCGGCTAGGGGTGGTTCGATGTATCCTAGCTCATCCCAAAGAGACTGAGGATTGGCGCCGTACGGCCATTTTACAGACCTACTGCCGTTTGAGTGGGAGAGTCTGTCGAGTCATCATTGATAGTGGGAGCTGCATCAATGCTATTTCCACTAGCACGGTTGCCCATTTAGGTCTGGCGACTGAGGACCATCCTCGTCCCTATCAGGTCTCCTGGGTGGACACCACGTCGATTCCTGTTCGTCTGAGATGCCTCATACCCATTCATCTCCAATCATATGAGGCTCAGATTTGGTGTGATGTCCTGCCTATGGAGGTCGGGAGTGTTATCCTTGGCCGGCCTTGGATTTTTGACATGGATGCGGCTCTTTATGGGCGGTCCAATACTTGTGTCTTCAAGCATGGCGGTCACCGTATCACGATTCATCCCTCCCGCCCTCGTACTGTTCCCTCTCTGGAGCCCTCAACTCCCACCTCCCCTTCTGTTGCAGCCGCCCCTCAGGTGGCTGCCCCTTCTGGCGACCCGAGCTCCTCTCAGCCGAGCACTACTACTAGTGCCTTGGCACCCCATGCCGGGAAGCCCACTTCTGCTCGTGCCCCTAAGACGAGCACTCCATCCTCTATGACATTACAGTTGATCACTGCCCGAGAGTTCGAGCATGAGCTCTTTGATTATGACGTCATATATGCTCTGATGGTTAGGGAAGTTGATGATGAAGGTGTCGAAGACACACCTAGTGAGCAGCCTGAGGATGTTGCCAGTCTCCTCCAGGAGTTCTCGGATGTCTTCCCTAGTGATCTTCCTGAAGGTCTACCTCCGATGCGTGACATCCAGCACGCCATCGATCTGATCTCGGGCTCTTCTTTGCCCAACCTTCCCCATTATCGCATGAACCCCACTGAGCATGCTGAATTGCAGAGGCAAGTGGAAGAGTACCTGAGGCAGGGTCGTGTGAGAGAAAGTATGAGTCCTTGCGCCGTTCCCGCACTATTGGCTCCAAAAAAAGATGGGACTTGGAGAATGTGCGTGGATAGCCGTGCAATCAATCGCATTACAGTGAGGTATCGGTTTCCCATTCCCCGCCTGGATGACATGTTGGATATGATGGCGGGAGCCACTCTATTTTCCAAGATCGATCTAAGGAGTGGTTACCACCAGGTGAGGATTCGGCCTGGTGATGAGTGGAAGACCGCCTTCAAAACGAAGGACGGACTCTATGAGTGGTTGGTCATGCCATTTGGTCTCTCCAACGCCCCGAGCACCTTCATGCGACTTATGAATCAGGTGTTGCGTCCATTCATCGGGGTGTTCCTCGTCGTATATTTTGATGACATCCTTATTTATAGCCGCACGAGGATTGACCATCTGGATCACCTGAGGCAGGTTTGCGCTACCTTGCGCCGTGAGAGCCTTTATGGAAACCTCAAGAAGTGCGCTTTCGTGACTTCTCAGGTTACTTTCTTGGGGTTTATTGTCTCTGGTATGGGTGTTTCTGCTGACCCGGATAAGGTCAAGGCGATTGTGGAGTGGCCAGAACCGCAGAACCTTCATGAAGTTCGTAGTTTCCACGGTCTTGCCACCTTCTACCGTCGATTTATTAGAGGGTTCAGCACCATCACGGCTCCCATTACTGACTGCATGCGAAAGGGAACCTTTGCCTGGACTAAGGCAGCTGCTTCCGCCTTTCACGATCTTAAGGAGCTTATGACCCAAGCACCTGTGCTTAGATTGCCGGATTTTTCTAAGGTGTTTGAGGTAGCTTGTGATGCCTCTGGTGTTGGCATAGGTGGGGTACTGAGCCAGGAGAGTCACCCCGTCGCTTTCTTCAGTGAGAAGTTAAGCGATGCCAAATTAAAGTATTCCACCTACGACAAAGAATTCTATGCGGTAGTCCAGGCCCTGAGGTACTGGAGGCACTACCTTCTCCCTCACGAGTTCGTGCTGTTTTCGGACCACGAAGCTCTGCGATTTCTCCACGCCCAAAAGAAACTTAACCCACGGCATAGTCGTTGGGTGGAGTATCTTCAGGCCTACACATTTGTCCTCAAACATAAGGCTGGGGTGGAGAATCGAGTGGCTGATGCGCTGAGTCGTCGCGCCTCTTTGCTGGTAGTCGTCTCTTCGGAAGTCACGGGATTTGAGAGATTACGAGATGACTACCCTAACTGCCCGGATTTCGGTCCCATCCTCTCTTCCCTCCAATCTGGCCCCTCCCAGTTATATAATGACTTCGTCCTTCAGGACGGGTATCTTTTTCGGGAACATAAGCTTTGCATTCCCCGTACCTCTGTGCGCGATTTTCTTGTTTGGGAAGTGCATGCTGGAGGTTTGGCTGGACACTTCGGTCGCAATAAGACCATTGAGCTAGTGGAGTACCGGTTCTATTGGCCTAGTTTAAAACGTGATGTGGCCCGAATTGTGGCCCAATGTCGCACATGTGCTTTGGCCAAGCAACGAAAGCAGAACACCGGTCTCTATACTCCTCTACCTGTGCCCGACCGCCCGTGGCAGGACGTGAGTATGGATTTTGTCTTGGGATTGCCACGCACGGTCCGTCGGCATGACTCCGTCATGGTGGTGGTGGACAGGTTCTCCAAAATGGCCCATTTCATTCCCTGTGCCAAGACCTCCGATGCTTTTAAAGTGGCCCGTCTTTTCCTCTCTGAGGTCGTGCGCCTCCGCGAGCTTCCCAAATCCATCGTGTCGGACAGGGATGTGCGATTTGTTAGCTATTTTTGGAAGACCCTGTGGCACCTCTTGGGCACTAAGCTCAAATTTTCTACCGCCTACCACCCCCAGACAGATGGCCAAACGGAAGTGGTTAACAAGAGTCTAGGGGACTTGTTACGTTGCCTAGTTGGTGAGAATGCTCGGAATTGGGATCTAATCTTACCTCAAGCTGAATTTGCCTACAACAACTCGGTCAACAGGTCCACTGGCATGAGTCCTTTCGAGATAGTCACAGGGTATAGGCCTAGGAGTCCGGTCGATCTTGTTCCCATGTCTCACCAGGTCCGAGTTTCTGAGTCTGCACAGTCGTTAGCTGAGCACATTAGAGGTCTGCACGATAGTATTCGTCACCACATTGAGATCAGCAATGAAAATTATCGAGCAGCAGCAAATTTACATCGTCGTTTCCACGATTTCCATGAGGGTGATTACGTTATGATCAGGGTCAGACCTGAACGGTTTCCCTCAGGGACCGTGAAGAAACTACAATCTCGGGGAGCGGGACCCTTTAAAGTTCTAAAACGAATTGGATCCAACGCTTACGTCATTGATCTACCACCAGATTATGGTATGAGTTCCACTTTTAATGTTTCAGATTTGGTAGCTTATAGAGATCCCGCAGTGATTCCCAGTGATCCATTCGAGCCTTCACCTCCCCTTGTGAGCGATCCCACCCCAGAGTGTCCACCTCCAGCCTTGACTCCTACACGGCGTGAGCAGATTGACCAAATACTTGATGAGCAGGTAGTCACCACTCAGAGCGGAGACTGTCAGCGCTACCTGGTTCGCTGGAAGGGTCGACCTTCCACTGATGATGCGTGGATCACCCGCTCGGAGCTACAGCAGATTGACCCTGACCTTTTGGAGCGTCACCAGAGCCGTCAGGACCCTTACTCGACGGGGTCGAGTTCTTCTCAGGCGGGGGGTATTGGTGGGGACACCCGAGCTCTGGACCGGGCCGACAGAGTACAGGTCTACCGCAGGCGGAGGCGACGGACAGCGACGACAGCTTCTATTTGGCTTGGCGATTGGCCGTCGGGCCACTAGTTTAGTCCTTTTATGAGTTTGAGCTATTAGAGTTGTAATAAGGCCCATTTGAGGCCCATTTGAGCTCTTTTTATTTTTTTTATGTATTTTCGGGTCCGATTTTGGACCTATTTTTAGGCTTGGGGTTATTTTGGTCTTTGGGTGTTTAGTGAGGACCATTAGGGTTCCATCACTATTAATATTGTGTAATCTCCTGTTTTAGTGGTTAATGAACATTTGAAGACAGCTTTGGGCAGCCGCCATTGTTGTCTCCTCCAGCGGGGTGGATTCCCCAGGGGTGGAATCCCCAAGCCGTGTCTTCTTCCTCCTGCCGCCATCTCTCTCTCTCTTTCTCTGTTCGCTGTCTCCCTCCCCCACGCTGCTGTCCCGCATCAAGAAGGACCTCCCTCTATGCATTGATCATGGTGGAGAAGGGTGATGCTGGTGGTGGCAAGGCCGGCTAGAAGAGGGGACCCACTGGAAGTGGTAGTCTCGGCGACGTCATTTGTCTCTGTGCATTTGCACTGTGCGTGGGTGGGGCTGACTCCCTCATGTTATGTGGGTGCATCCGTGCTGGGCACTGTGCGCGGGTGGGGTGACTCCTCATGGAAGTCTACGCGGGGCGCGGGGTGAGGGAGAAGACCGCATGGACTTCTCTGCGGGCTTCCCCACTTCCGTGTGGGGCGTGGGGCTTCCTGTCTCCCCTCTCGATCACATTGCAAAGAGGAAAAAAAATTAAGAAAAAGAAAAATGGGAGGAAGAAAACAGGATGGGAGGGCGGCAATCTCAAGGCAGTTTAAACCTACTCTGATACCATGTGGAATAAGGGAAAGAAGGAAAATCATCTTCTTATTGGGAGCAGTGTTCCTTGTATAGAGAGTACACATGATAGCATGTCCCATAGGACAGGAGAACACTAACATACACTAACCTGTTCTAATGTTGAATATACTTCCCAAGTTTGTCAGAGTTTTATAAAGAAATGACTTTTTTGCATACATTGTGTTGATTTCTCTTTTCCTAACTTGTGGTTATGTGTTACCAGTGTGAGAGTCTCAAATGAGCTGGGAGCTGGCCATCCCAAAGCAGCAAAGTTCTCAGTACTGGTTACCATCATGATATCTGTGGTTATACAGACTACTTTGGTTCTCATCGTTTTCTTGACAAGGAAAGATTTCCCTGCTGTCTTCACGGCGAATAAGTTGGTTATGGATAAAGTGACAAAGCTTGTGCCTTTTCTTTGTTGCACCATTTTCCTCTGCTCTGTACAACCGGTGCTCTCGGGTGAGTTACACTGGGTTTAAGTAACAGGGGCTCGATCAATCTTTCCTACGGAGCATATGATTGCATTGTGTGGTATATGCTACTATGTTACGGTGCTGTCTACTGATAACAGTGATCCTGAACATGAATGTGTACTTTAATTAGTCTCAAAATTCTGAACTGAAATTTATGAAAAGTTTTCACATTGCTTCATTCAACTTACCAATCATACGTGAGAAAAAGTGAACTTTAGTTGCCCTGAACTTTGTTTTTAGGATTCATAAAGGTGGTACTCAATTTCAGGTGTAGCCATTGGAGCTGGCTGGCAAGCAACTGTTGCCTATATAAACCTCGCTTGCTATTATCTCTTGGGGATGGTGCCTGGTGCCCTTTTAGGCTTCAAATTTGGATTAGGTTTAGAGGTAAATGAAGAAAAATAGTATGCTCTTTCTCTTCTCTCAGATCATGCTATATTATCTGAATGTGAATTCTAGAAGAATCATGCCACCCCTTAAAATGTTAACAGCCAGAGCTTTTTCCTGGTGGAAACTTTAAATTTTGTGCCTTTAGCATGGCTTACTTATCACTCCTAATCCCTTTGTTGTCTCATTAAAATTAAAGGGCATCTGGGGTGGAATGCTTCTTGGGTTCCTTTCGCAAACTGTCATCCTTGTAGTCATCACTTGGCGGACCGACTGGGATAAAGAGGTGAGACCATTCTTCTAGTTTTGTGTTTGCACATTTGATGCTTAGTAGACATGGCTAGTTGGCTAATGATGCAGTTCTACCTGATGTTTTGCAGGCGGCATTAGCCAAGGAGAGGATTGCAGCATGGGGAGGCTCTGTGGGTATTTCTTCTGTTGAAACCAGTTGAAAAACTCCAGTAAGTTTTTCATGTACTTCTTTGCCCATTACAGTGCTTATATTTGGGTCCTTATTTGCTTCCTGTTACATCATATTGATATCCTCTACGGATCCTCCATCGAGTTTCTCATCTATTGGCATGCAGTGACAACAATTCTCCAGTTCTTCACTGAAGGATGGGACTTGGATGAATGCTTATCCTATACAGTGGCTGAGCTGCTCATCTTGCATCTCCCAGTAGCACTACTAACAATTGCCGAGTTGGAGAGGG
The DNA here is from genome assembly GCA_014218235.1 of Colocasia esculenta. Taxonomy (NCBI): domain Eukaryota; kingdom Viridiplantae; phylum Streptophyta; class Magnoliopsida; order Alismatales; family Araceae; genus Colocasia; species Colocasia esculenta. The sequence goes on from CM024755.1 coordinate 40,862,256, forward strand.
AGCACTGCCCGAGCCAAGGACAGGTGATAGAAAGCAAAGTGATGGGTCCCCGCATATGTATCAAGCTTAGCAATGTTAGTGAGTGGATTGTTTTGTGTTCTTCTCCATTATTGTTCCACAAGGTGGGACATGTTGACTTGCGAAAGAAAGCAGGTAGTTTTGCAGTTTTAAATCTGCAAATGTTACTAAATGAAATGTGCCAGTCATCAGTCACAAGGGTAATGTATGGTGCGCAGCAAATTTACCTAAAAAAAAATATGAGAAATACTTATTACCCTGCTGGCCATGCAAATAAGCTACATTGTGGATTAGTTGAGAGCAATTTTATTAAGTCATATCACATCTATATAAATATGATGTAGCAAGTGATGGTGATAACGTGACAGTGTGACAACAAGCTATGCCATAGGACATGGTCGCCAACAATTGGCGGTGACTGGTGATGACACAACCAACTTTTTACTGATGAATAATATCTTTAAGGCTGACAGAATAGCTCATTTAGACCGAGAAATAATTCCTAGTTTCAACTGAGACAAATGTATCTTTTAGATTGACAAACAACAATTCAAGACATCAGCCACCCTCTGGCCATAGCCACATCACTTACCACGTCACCCCTACCTAGCAAGAGTACACCATCCCCCGATAGATGTATATCCCATCACATCAATATGATGGCCACCTAATCTTGAGAGGGTGTGTATCTTAAAAGTGTGCAACAAGTATTCTTCTTGGTGCACACTCGTAAGAGGGTGTGCATACACTTTTTTTTGGACAAGTGAAGGAGGGATGTTCCATTCATTCAACAAACGGGTACAGTCGGAGTACAGACCCAACGTGAAGGGTGAACCGACGTCCATGCCTAACTCCATACCTGCAGTTTCCAGACAGGACAAGCGAACTATGGCGCAGGCCATAACAGACAGATGGACCGGAGGTCCTTACATAATGAGTGAACCCCAAATACATAGAGAGAGCGTCCGTCGCACATGGCGCCGTGAACAGGCGAAGAGCTTCGCCGACAGCTTCACGGCGCGGTAAACCGCATCCTCGGACCCTTTCACCGGGGAAGAGCTCGACGGGAGGTTGCATGCAGACATCCATGGTGCCTTGGAGCAGAAGGATGCAGAGTGTATAAGGCCACATCGTACGCCACCGGAGATGCGGAGTGGGGCTTGACACGGAAGACAGCCTCATCCGAACTTCGCGAGTGCGATCCACACCGAGGAGGTACAGGGGAGAGAAGCAGCACAGAACCAAACCAGAAAAAACGAAGAGCCGCAGCCGAAACCTCCAGTCGACACCCTGGACGACCGGAGAAAGGATCCTCCGACAAAATAGAGAAGCCCTAAAAAGTCGGAGACAAAGCCTCCTTCAAAGAAGGAGAGACAAAACTCGACCACCAGAGGATGCTCTCCTCGCGAACAGCAGTCGAAGCAGAAACGAGGGGGATCCGACGACCTCCCTCCAAAAGCCCGCCCCTAATCAGCAGCAACAAGGCGGGGGAACACTGTTGGCCCTTTTGGTACGGCAGCAAGCCAACCTAGAGGGGGGTGAATAGGTTTTTCTGAAATCTGAAATAGAATCTTAAACACAGAAAATAACACTTGAAAGCTTGGTTAGTTCAGTGTGATAGAGAGTGCAGTGCGGAAGCAAATAAACAATCACACAAGGACACAGGAGATTTATCCTGGTTCGGCCCTTCCCACATGGAAGTCCTACGTCGAGTCCCCAAGCAAACTCTTGGGATTTCACTAACCAAGGGTACAGTCCCCCTTATGGACCTTACAACACCCTGGATCCCCCACCAGGTCTTCTTCTCTTTCCCGGGCAAGAAGGCAGCCCACTTCTCTTACAGGTAAAGAAGCCAACCTCCTGGAACAAACCCCAGTGCGGTTCTGCTAGACACAAACCCCTAGCTGGGTTGACAACTGGTACAAACCCCAGTTAGGTTCTGCTAGACACAAACCCCTAGCTGGGTTATCTACTGTATACAGTCCTACAGCTGGACACAGATCTTTCTTAGAAAGATCAGACTGAGAGACCTTACAAGATGAACACTCATGTAAAGCTCACAGTCCCAAACTCTCCCCAGATATACAATGAGCTCGGAGAGAAAACAGAAGAGAGAAAAGAAGGCTCGAATGCTTGAAAGCTTGGAAGCTTGAGAGCTTGAAATGCTTCTTCTTGGCTCGGGCTCTTTCTCTCTTTCCTTGAGTGTATGTGGCGTGAAGGTGCTTCTCACAGATGTACACTCCTTCAAAGATATTCAAGAAAAGGCTCTATCTTTCTTCAGCTATGCTCCTTCTTTTATATGAGCAGCTTGAATGGATCCGTTGAAGAGATCCGTTGGAGTTCTAGCCGTTGCTCATCTCCTCTTCATTTGTCTTAATCAGACTCTGATGGTCTTCGATGTCTGTGAGCATAGAAGAGAGTGTTAGCATAAAAGAGTGTTTATGATAAACGATGCATGGTACTGTGCTTCTGCTAACATACTGAAAATAGAGGTCATATCTTTTTGACAAGACTCTGAAATATGCATGCAGCTTTTTGTCAGAAGATATTTGACTTTTCATTTAAGCGCCAAGCATATTTGAAATATAAAAGCAATCTGTGTTTGAACAGAATCCATGAAGAAATCGTTATGAGCATGACTTATGAAATCGTTATGGGAACGATTTCTTAACAAATCGTTGTGCTCACTTAGAAAGTCGTTGCGCTCACTTATAGAATCGTTATGAGATCGATTTCTTACCAGATCAATGCGCTTTAAAGAAGAAATCGTTAAGGCCACTTATCAAATCGTTATGGCATCGATTTCTTAACAAAACGTTATGGCTTCTAAAGAAATCGTTGCGAATACTTATGAAATCGTTATGGCATCGACTTCTTGGAAAATCAATACGCTCAAAGAAGAAATCGTTATGGCCACTTATCAAATCGTTATGGCATCGATTTCTTAACAAAACGTTATGGCTTCTAAAGAAATCGTTGCGAATACTTATGAAATCGTTATGGCATCGACTTCTTGCGCTTTACAGAAGAAATCGTTGCAAACACTTATGAAATCGTTATGGCATCGACTTCTTGGAAAATCATTTCGGTCACTTAAGGAATCGTTATGGGAACGACTTCTTATCAAATCAATACGCTCAAAGAAGAAATCGTTATGGCCACTTATCAAATCGTTATGGCATCGACTTCTTAGCAAATCGTTGCGGTGCTTGATACTTTGGCACTTTAAACAGAAATCGATGTATATTGATTAAACATCGATTTTATCATTTTAGTGCGCCAAATATTGCATCAATGAAAGACTTAGCATTTTGCTATGGGATTGATGCGACACAGATGAAACAAAAATATTCATTATGTTATCATCATAAGTTTTGTTATCACCAAAATACAAGGACAGCCATAGAGTGGTTCAACAATCTCCCCCTTTTTGGTGATGACAAAATTTATGCGAATTTTCTGATATGGATAATCATGAAACGCTTTAACAAATGAAAACATGCAGAATTAAATCTTGAAACATGCAGAGACATACAGAAAATTCATAGTGCATACATACTCTCCCCCTTTTTGTCACTAACCAAAAAGGAAGGATCTTACCATGCATTTCTCTCCCCCTTTTTGAGAGAATTTCTTACCATTGAGGGGTTCAACAATTTTGATATTTGAACTTACTCCCCCTTAATCTTTGCTCCCCCTGAGCATGAGACTCCCTCTTAATGTGAGGCAAGTCTGATCTTGTTGCTCTTGACCTTTGACATGTTGTTTGTCAAGTCTTCAAGATTTTTATCTGCATACATCTTAACAGAAAACTTGCAAACACTGTTAGTAGCATTGTAGCTTACTGAATATAACAAACATAAATGTACATTAAAAATACAAAACTAAAACTAAAGGATGACTACTTCCTCTTCAGATTAGAATGAAGTGAAGAGTTGGTAGTCACCAATTGGATGTTTTTGAGCATCCTCTAACCATACCCATTTGAATGCCTTTTCCTTTTGTTCATCAAGAGTAGATAGGCATTTTCTTTTCTAATGTTGAAGCTACCTGAGGAGTTATTTACAGAAGTTGTCTCCTGAGGAGTTACTTGGATTTTATGAGCTTTATCCTCAGCTTTTTCATTGTCAGAAGCTTCTTCAGTGCTTATTTCCTCAGAGATGTCCTTTTTGAAAAGGATATGAGGCTCCCCCTCACTCTGAGGTTCCTCCTTTAACTCTTCTTCTTCAGGTGGAAGGATGACATCATGAGGTCCTTCCTGTTGCTCCTTTTGAATGGCGACAGTTGAAGATGATGGAGTTATAGCTTCCTGTCTTGTTTCTTTAAACACTTGAGCATCAGTAGGTATTTCATCCGTAGTGGGTATTTCTTCATATGTGAGCTTCAATTTGTCCCACATATCTTTAGCAGATTTGCATGCAGAAACTCTACTGAACTCTCTTTTAGATAGAGCACAACATAGATAGTTTTTAGCCTTAAAGTTTAAAGATAATTTACTTTTATCTATTGTTGTAATTGCACTAGTGCCTGGAATAGGAACAATAACATAATCACCTACCTCGATTACCTGCCACAGATCGAAATCTGTCCCTCGAATGAAGCATTCCATTCTCATCTTCCAATATTGATAGTCTTCTCCATCAAAGAATGGAGGTCTGGTGACTGATTGGCCTTCAGCATATCCTTGAGCTGCCATGGATCTTTACTCTAAGATCGTTGGATCTTCTTGAAGGTTCAGAGACCCGCTCTGATACCACCTGTTGGCCCTTTTGGTACGGCAGCAAGCCAACCTAGAGGGGGGGGGGTGAATAGGTTTTTCTGAAATCTGAAATAGAATCTTAAACACAGAAAATAACACTTGAAAGCTTGGTTAGTTCAGTGTGATAGAGAGTGCAGTGCGGAAGCAAATAAACAATCACACAAGGACACAGGAGATTTATCCTGGTTCGGCCCTTCCCACATGGAAGTCCTACGTCCAGTCCCCAAGCAAACTCTTGGGATTTCACTAACCAAGGGTACAGTCCCCCTTATGGACCTTACAACACCCTGGATCCCCCACCAGGTCTTCTTCTCTTTCCCGGGCAAGAAGGCAGCCCACTTCTCTTACAGGTAAAGAAGCCAACCTCCTGGAACAAACCCCAGTGCGGTTCTGCTAGACACAAACCCCTAGCTGGGTTGACAACTGGTACAAACCCCAGTTAGGTTCTGCTAGACACAAACCCCTAGCTGGGTTATCTACTGTATACAGTCCTACAGCTGGACACAGATCTTTCTTAGAAAGATCAGACTGAGAGACCTTACAAGATGAACACTCATGTAAAGCTCACAGTCCCAAACTCTCCCCAGATATACAATGAGCTCGGAGAGAAAACAGAAGAGAGAAAAGAAGGCTCGAATGCTTGAAAGCTTGGAAGCTTGAGAGCTTGAAATGCTTCTTCTTGGCTCGGGCTCTTTCTCTCTTTCCTTGAGTGTATGTGGCGTGAAGGTGCTTCTCACAGATGTACACTCCTTCAAAGATATTCAAGAAAAGGCTCTATCTTTCTTCAGCTATGCTTCTTCTTTTATATGAGCAGCTTGAATGGATCCGTTGAAGAGATCCGTTGGAGTTCTAGCCGTTGCTCATCTCCTCTTCATTTGTCTTAATCAGACTCTGATGGTCTTCGATGTCTGTGAGCATAGAAGAGAGTGTTAGCATAAAAGAGTGTTTATGATAAACGATGCATGGTACTGTGCTTCTGCTAACATACTGAAAATAGAGGTCATATCTTTTTGACAAGACTCTGAAATATGCATGCAGCTTTTTGTCAGAAGATATTTGACTTTTCATTTAAGCGCCAAGCATATTTGAAATATAAAAGCAATCTGTGTTTGAACAGAATCCATGAAGAAATCGTTATGAGCATGACTTATGAAATCGTTATGGGAACGATTTCTTAACAAATCGTTGTGCTCACTTAGCAAGTCGTTGCGCTCACTTATAGAATCGTTATGAGATCGATTTCTTACCAGATCAATGCGCTTTAAAGAAGAAATCGTTAAGGCCACTTATCAAATCGTTATGGCATCGATTTCTTAACAAAACGTTATGGCTTCTAAAGAAATCGTTGCGAATACTTATGAAATCGTTATGGCATCGACTTCTTGGAAAATCAATACGCTCAAAGAAGAAATCGTTATGGCCACTTATCAAATCGTTATGACATCGATTTCTTAACAAAACGTTATGGCTTCTAAAGAAATCGTTGCGAATACTTATGAAATCGTTATGGCATCGACTTCTTGCGCTTTACAGAAGAAATCGTTGCAAACACTTATGAAATCGTTATGGCATCGACTTCTTGGAAAATCATTTCGGTCACTTAAGGAATCGTTATGGGAACGACTTCTTATCAAATCAATACGCTCAAAGAAGAAATCGTTATGGCCACTTATCAAATCGTTATGGCATCGACTTCTTAGCAAATCGTTGCGGCGCTTGATACTTTGGCACTTTAAACAGAAATCGATGTATATTGATTAAACATCGATTTTATCATTTTAGTGCGCCAAATATTGCATCAATGAAAGACTTAGCATTTTGCTATGGGATTGATGCGACACAGATGAAATAAAAATATTCATTATGTTATCATCATAAGTTTTGTTATCACCAAAATACAAGGACAGCCATAGAGTGGTTCAACAAACACCACCCGACCAAGGCGGCGACGGCGACGGAAGCAAGGCCGAAAACAGAGGCGAAGCCGGGACTCCACCCGACCGAGCTCGGCGAAGTCGCTGGAAAACGGAGACGGACGCGGAGGGGGGAGGGGGCTCCCCAGAAGGGGGGAAACACACGCCGCAACAAACCAAGAAAATCTCAGAGCCTCTCTCTCTAGAAAAGTCTAGAGAGAGAAGCCCCGAACCCTTCCACTTACGCTCAACCGGACCAAGAGGGTGTGCATACACACTTTTGTTATTGGGTGTCTTATCATATTAATATGATTGGACACTCACATCACCTCCAGATAGTGTGCATAAAATATTTTAAAAAAATATACTAGCCTTCGGGGGTTGCATATGTGGAGACTGCTTGTTTATGTCCAAAGATCGCAGTTAGAATGTCACGGATTTCTCATAGATTCTAATTGGGATCACGACAGGCTCGGCACTGGGCGCAGAGAAGATGGGCTTTCTTGATCTTCTGTCATCTAATGTTGGGCCTTTATTTTAATATTAGGCCCAAGTTCAGCCCATTTTGACAGCACGGAGTTGGATCGTGGTCCATCTGCAACTCGAGATTCCATTTCAATTTGGGATGTTCTCTCTCTCTCTTTTGACGTGACCAATAAAGCTTAGAAGAACTGTAGGCAAATTCACAATAGGTGTTAAGGTGTTTCACAAACCACATTCTTCTTTCTTCAGGGATCCATTCTTTTCATATCATTTTACCCAACAATATACGACTGAAAGACATGATATCCACTTGTCATAGGATTAAGATAAGGTGGGCTGTTCGACCCATTCTACACTTATCGATGAAGGCCCAAGCTATCTTGTGGTTTTCATAATCAGAAAGAGTTGAGAGAAGATTTGTGCAGCTGGGGCCGGCGAATATTGCTTGGCTGTGTCTGAGATTTGACAATATCTGCCCGCCAAGTGGACCGGCAGCTAGCACAGCAAATCTAATGAACTTATCATGCATTAGTTTTTCTAAAACGGTGGATGATGAAAATATTGTGAATATATCCTTTGGATAAGACCCACAATGACATTTTTTTCTCAGAGATTTTGCGCGCAAGTTCGGTCATTCTGAGGAATCTGGCCCTCGGAAATTATTTAATTATTTTTATTTTATCTTCCAATCAGACACTTCGGATTAGCAATTTGTAGATTGCAATAAACATAAATTGCCTGGGAAAGTTTGAAATCACTCAAAATCTACTATTGTCACTCCTATTTGAATATTTTCTCAAGTTTACATTGAAAGCTAAAAAATAGCTTCCACGTAAAAGCCTCGCCAAACATGTTCTATAGGTCAAGCAGAGTCCCTTTGCCTTCAGCTTCGAGCTGAGTTGGAGTGGATCTCCACTCTGTTCATCACACAGGAAGCCCAGATGCCGAATAAACACCAAGTAAACACATGCACAATGAAAATGGCTTATGGCTGTCCACTATATGGCACAACGGAATCGCTTATGGCTGTCTTCTGTATGGCACACGTATTGCATTTTTTTTTATTGTTCTGGGTATTTGCACACAGCAGATCAACACACTCATCTCTAACTCAAGAAAAGAAATGGAATCCTCAATCTTTGGCTACGTCTCTACGTATGGTGTATTTGAAATTTGACTTGTACGGCAACCACTCGACGTACTTCTCTGTTCTTCCCTGTATAAATCTCTGAATGGTCTTCTGTGGTATCTCTGGCATGCAGGAATGGACCATCTCCAGAATGGAAGACAAATCCATGGAAGCATCTTTGGCATAGTACTGTAAGATCTTAGGCAGAGTTATCTTGGCTTCCTTGTGAACTGAAACACTTGATTGGACATACTCATCTTTTGCAATCTCAAGCTCTTTAAGTACATTCTTAGAGGTATAGAGCCGAACCTGCGAAGGAACAAGTCAAAACACAATGTAAGCAATAGAAATTTTAAAGTTTTGTGATCATAGCAAGTGAAGGCTTGTAACTCGTACAGCGGGATCAGAAGAAGTGCCCATACAGAGCGCAAAATGAACAAGTGGCTCTTGTTTATCAAGGGCATAGGCATGTTTCTCATTGCGCTTCATGAACTTCTGCGATTGTGAGAACAATGTTTGTAGCCTCTGCATATGTAATGAAAGAGGCTACTTTAAGAATGTAGAAATAATGCATCATTTAGAAAAATAGCTTTGTCTTGCACACATGATGCAAAAAGATGCTTGGTATGAGCCACTAAATCATGTCAGGCCCGAATATGAAGACCATAAGACTAGTGCAAACCTAATCATAGCAAATTATAGGTAATGATGAAATCTAGGATTAGGCTATTGTTTTCTCTCTGCCGTGACAATCAGCAACCCTAGTTGAGACTTCAAGAAATGAGAGACCCCTAAATTTATGCAATGCTGGTTTAGCTTACCCAAAGGAATTTTCTCATACTACATTGCTCATATGCAAACAGAAAAGTGGAACATAATGGCAGACTAGAAAAACCTAACTTCGAAGTTTCTATACAACTTTACCTAGCAGGCTTCTCAATCTGACTAAATTTGTCAATGTACAGTTTATATTATTATAGTAAGTACACTTTCATAGTCGGTTTTAGTTTACAAAGCTTTAATATGAATTAATAAGTACATGATCATCAAGATCTCTGTGGTATGGTAGGAAACTGAATGTAATGCATATGCGAAATATTCAAAATATATTCTCCTCATATCCGTGCACAAAAGAGTTGTGAACCACTGCTTATATATCTTAGTGATGCTTGAACATGTATAGGAAAATATATGAAAAGCATACTGGCTCAGGGCGATGGGGTTGGCATTCCAAGATAGATCTTTGTATTTCATAGGCATTCACTGAAAGGCCACCAACATTGTATGCCGCCTGAATTAGAGGGTTCAATTGTAAGTACCCTGGATTAAGACAAAAGAATAATAATACTCACTAGAATGGAAAAATTTGCATATATTCATCACCTTCATGATTGCAGATGTACTTTTAATGTAATTTTGGTGAATCCCATAAGCCAAAAATGCCTGACAAATTGCATAAATGGAGTGCAGAGAAAGTAACAGCCATGCTTGTCAGCATAACATGGTGCATGGTATAATGATTAAATTGGAAGTAATTTGGTTCCCAGAGCAGAAAGCACGAACATACATGCATGACCAAGGCATTGTGAATGTTGATCCAAAATGCAAGTTTCTCCTCATGCTCCATTTTTCTTGGATCAATTGTCTCTAGACTACGGATTAGGTCCCTGCAACAGAACCATACCCTTTCAAAGAAGCTCTATATTTAAAAATAGGTCAGTAAGCTATGAACCTATGATACATAACCTGAGCTTGTCTTCAACAAACAGCAAGATATCATACTCAATTTTGCACTTTTCTTTATTAAACTTGAGAACACTTAGAATTTCTAAGAAAAATAGTAACTACAGGATATAAATGATGCCAGTAGCAAGAAACATTTGATGCATTAGGGTTATCACACCTCAAATATATCAGAGAAAATGAACAGTAACCCAATCTCTGTCAATTAACTTGGGAATATGTTGTTTATTGGACAGGTCACAATCTCCAGTGACAAACAAAATGTGTGTCATCACTCAGAATGAGTTCCTCAACTGAAAAGATAATCCTGAGGATAGCTTTGGTTCAAAGATGACAAATCTCTTATTCATTTTTACTTTTATCATTTAAAATAATTTAAAACTACCAAATCATGGTTGCACAATTTAATTGTGCAAAAGAATAACATATGAGGAAAAAGCACAAAAGAAACAAGTACAGATATTCATTAATCAGGTAGAGTACTAGGCTGGAGAAGTTATTTACTTGAAATGTTGCAGAGCTGTCGCCGCATACTTAAATTTATCTCCATCTATGCAAACCTTGAGAACTTCTAGCATTTCTCTGTATGAACTATGTTTGTCCTTGGACAGATCTGACTGATAAGGACTGCTTGCTGATTCATTAGGATATTTTGGGCTCCAAGTATCATTAGTGTCCCGGGGAGAAGATGTACTTGAGGATGATAAAGATGATGTAGGAGAGGCTACAAAGTCTGGTTGAGGAGCTGGTGGATCAGAAAGCTTTTTGTAGATAGAAGATATGCATCTGACTATCTTTTCGGAGAGTTTACAAGGGGTTTCAGAAACACAATCAATAATTGAAGTACCAAGATGCTCTGCAAGGCTGCGATGACATGGAATTGTTCTTGGAGAATCCTGAAAATATCAAAACACAATAGAATTAGTAAACAAAAGCCTCCACCAGCCACTAAAGTGAATAGTTTAGTCACACTCATATGTTAATGTTTTATCTGAATGTACAAGCACTGATATATTTTCAGATGCAATGGTACACTTTCAGAGAGCACATATGGTATCATCTGAGCTGCAAAAAAATCATACGTTGGATTGACAGCTGACATATGTAAACCAAGAAAAGCAATAGTAATATATAAAAGTGGAAAAATTAAAGCCAAAGTATTGAGAATATTTGACTAGTGTACATAAGCCAAGTGATAATCATTTATGCTTACCAAGAGGGTAATATCATTCAAAAGAACTCTCTTCCTTTCCAAAAAAAGTAGAGCATTGCTTCTATTAACTCAAAACAAAATGACTAATGCAAGGATGATTGATTAAAGAAATCAGTGTTAGGGTGAATGTACATACAGTTGAAGGAGTTTTCATAGGAGGAACACTTCTGTCATCTGAATCAACTAAATCATGTCTTGAAGCCTTGCAGAAGCCTTGAACCTTCTTGATGTCATCCACACTACATGACTTATTCCTTCGGTCATTGCCAGATCTCTTGGGGGTGGATTGTTCATGGAAACTCATCTGTTTAGATTTGACCTTTTCTTGATTTCTGGAGCTCTTAACCGGGAAATCTGTCTGACACAGTGAAGGAAACTCACAGGTTTGGTCTTTAACCACAGAGGTGGCCAGGTACCGGTCAAAAGCTGCTCGATATAGTGAAAGAAGGTATTGTTCCAAATGTAAAACCTCAAGCTCAAGGGCTGCAATCTCTTTGACTATTTCTGTTGCATGCTGCAAAAGGCAAAAACTTTCATAATGTTATATTTCAAAATTTCTGGGATGCAAAACATGCTTTCAGAAGGCAAGAGTTCTGAGAAAAAAGCAAAAGCAAAGATGTGCATTCTGAGATGAATATATAATGAAGACACTGTCAAACACGGAGATACATTTAAACATGAACTACACAGTTTAGCATAAGGATGATTCTTGACTGCTTAATGCATCTCCTAGAAGAAATTGATTGAGTTCACACAACAATGGCTGAAGTAACTATTAAATGAACTGCAGGAGAGGGAAGAACAAAAGAGATGCATGCATTTCTGGCTTCAGAATCAAGAATATCATAATTTGTTCCATTTTTTTAGGAATTAAATATGGAATTCAGTGCATCTCTTGTTCAGTACTAACATAGAAGTATCCCATATGGAAGCAAGTGAGATACATCCTCATCTCCATCTGTAGTAGCCTACAATGACAAAGAGAAATAGTTTCTCAATGTGTGTGGCACAAACATGAGCCTGTTACTGCATCAACAGAATGGAAAATGATCAACAAAATAGAGGCACATTGTTTAAAGAGGAGTTCTGTGGAGCCACACCTACACCAAGCCTCGGTTGTCTAATCTTAAGTTGGATAGATGAGTGCCAAACTTAAAATTTGGTGCCTGCCCAGGTGGAGGAACACTAAACTCCCCATGTCCAATCTAAAGATTGGATGGTGGAACAGAGTGCGGTTTATCATGCAAGTTTAGAGCTCCATAGATGAGTGAACACCAAATTCCCCATGTCTGATCTAACGATTGGATGGCAGGAGAGCATGTGGTCTGGCAAACACTTTTGGTCATTGATCTGGAGCATCCCTCATGGTTCCATTAACCAGTTCATAAGCATAGCATTTAGCCTTTAGCCATCCAAACATATGAAATGAATAGAAAGAAAACCTTTGGAGTCGTTTCATGTGAGGCAGCATAGGTGGTGGAGCTATGACTCCATGGATTCTCCATATCCATCTGCGAGATGTGGCTGCATGAACTTCTCTCCAGGATTTCACCCTAAATAGGTAAACAAAAAGAGGAATATAGTCAATTTCAAACGAAGAAAGGATACAAATGCCCATAATCTATAGTCATACATCAAAATATTAAGCTTGTGAACTTTCAAAAGTACAATCACCATTATCATTCAAAATACCAAAGTAGACAGTACAGTATTGTATATCCTTCTATTCTCTAGTCTCAAACAACAGTTGTTTTCCAAAGAAAATCACATACTCTTCATCATATCATCTATCTATTAATATGCATAATAGCCCAGCATAGGATCCAGTGACAAGATGGGTCACCTTAATAAAAAAATTCCTAGAAGAATTCAAAGACATCCATAGTTCTTTTACAGATCCAAAGATTAAGCCATCATTGGTGTACTTCCCCCCAACCAGGGAAGTGGTTACGATTCATTAGAAGCCATCAATGGTATATTCTACTGTTTTGAATTTCTGGAGTAGACCCTAATCGTGTCAGAATACATAAGTTAGATGAAAATTCTTCACTAATGGTAATGCCAAAAGAAGGACCCTCAATAATCTCAAATTATGTTGATAAAAGTAACAAAGTCCACATTGGAGAGGCATGGGTACGCCTGGGTCTCTGTTTACTGAGAAGGCATCTTCTGTTTCTCTGTAATAATATTTCCAAATAACAGGAAAGTTATTCATCAGCGCTGCAACGGAGCCCTCATTCAAACAATCATCATCTAGAATCAGGCTGCCAGGGGAATTCCCCAGCTGTGATGGATTCGCATGTTGTTTGTGAATGCTTAAATGTTTCAATAGCTTTCCTGGGAGAGAAAAGTTGCTCCACATGAAACCCATGTTAATAATACAAGCTTACCAATTTTGGAAATATGTTCTACATTCCATGTCCAAAAGAAAAAGTACAGACAGAATCATCCTCATATCAAAGCATAACGACATATGTACACAAAAAACACATGCACACATACAGAAATTATAGAACTAACTTTTTCAACAAAGGATGATTAATGCTTACATAGTTAGAAAGCCGGGAACACTGTGGCGACAAGTTTATGTTTTCTCCAAGTGATCCAAAGTCACTGTAACGGAAATGACAACAATGTGAGATCCGCAAATGAAATAGTAATCATATATCAAGTAATCCAAATTTGAGTTCATTTCTTGTTTAAATTATTCTTCAATCGATCAACTTCTGGAGTTTATATTTTACTTTTTCTGTTATATGCCAGGACGTTTGTTGTGTAAAATAGGACGGACGTCAGGCTGAGGGTAATCCAGAAAAGTCGGTCAATTTGTAAATTGGTTGGGATATCAATTTTTAAGCAACCCAGATTCAAGGAAGAAGGCTTGATAAACTCTACAAATGCTTGCTGTTGACGGTACATGATAGCCATTACAGTGCTAAATGGAAAATTTGTTGCTTCATACCGTACCAAACCATCGTGACCATACTGCTCAACTCATATGCATAATCAAAAGCCAGAAATAAAATTAGAAATCAGTCCCAGATCATTTCAACACGGCTCTCAGCAATTTACCTCCTTGAGCATTTATAGAGAGGAAAGGAGGAGAGTTGTGAAAGGCAACTTGCTCCGGACATATCGTTACCACCCTCGCCAGACTTGTGCAGCTCCTTCATCGGCGTAGCTAGCCTTCGAGAAATCTGAGAAGCCAAGATCAGTACTTTAACCACAGCACAAACAAAAAGAAAGCAAGCAGCTGCACGGCAGCTGATGAGGGCAAATCCTTCAAGCAAGCATAACAGCCCACATGTGGCGCCAGCCACCGTAGAACTCAAGAGCACTAGAGAAACGACCATGACAAGAAAAACCCCCACACCCAGATAGGAGTATAAGCTAAGGGGGGAGAAGCCCTCACCCTACTGTATTCAAATGCCAGGCATCACGAACCCTTTAGTTTCAATCCTTCAACGACGTCCACTTCACCTCCTGAATCTTCACAGAGAAGGCCGCCTCACTTCCTGGGGAAGGAGGTGAGCTCAACAAGGACAAGGTAGGGAGGCGCTGCGGACAGCAATGAGGTAACTTGCGGGAAATAATATCACTACCAATATATAGACGCACATTACAAGGAATATTATGAAAGCAAGGGATGACCCACGATGGGGAATGAGACGAAATATTTACTGAGTTCACTACAGGAAGCCTTCTACTGCAGGAAGAGGGGGCATCCACATTCCAAATCCCGACACCAGTAGGTGAAGTGTAGCCGATGGTTAGTGATAATGGCACGGGCAAGCATCGATGGAGTAGGTGCTTCGGGTCTGCCTAACACCTGCTATTAAAAGGAACAGGTCATCTTCCGATCCATGTTGGCAAAGTTAAGAGAACCATCGCAACAGAAAATTCCGATCAACCAGATCCTACATGGGATGAGCTGATGCGATCCCCGAAACAGTGGCGAAAAGACTTGTCACCCCCTCCTACTACACGGAATATTTCGAGAGATGTAGGGGCGGTTCTCCCGCAAGATCTCTCCATTTTTAATGTCGGGGATTTGGACAGCGACAGATGAATAGAGAACACCGATCAAATGAGAAGATATTTTTTCCGGCATCTGCTCTTCGTTGGATCAAAAACCCAATTCCCGACGCCACCGCAGTCGTCCATGCTCCCGCTGATATTTAATCAATCCTTCTCAGTACACGGTAAGAAACGGAAATAGAATATGCAAATGTTGGGGCCCGATGCCGCCATTGATCGCTTCAGAGTTTACCCCCGTTGGGAGAGGAGGCTGCAGCAGCGGCAATAAAGGCAGGTAGACAGGGTGGGTGGGAGCTCCATAGAGGCAGCCGATTCCAGCGACTCCCTCCGAGTCGTGCCTCGTCAAGACCCGCCCCTTTTTTTGGCGGGGAGGAGGTGTCGGCGGCGGTGGCGGGAGTATGGCACGCTTGGCCGCGGCGGGGCCCTCGGAGGTGGGGCTGCGGAGGGTGCGGGCGCGAGGAAGGAGGGAAGCGACGAGCGAAGGTTTCCCGTCCCGACGGGAGGAAATCGACCGTGGGATTCGTGCTCTTGTCCTCGGAAACAAACAGAACAGAACTGGGGCATGGCAGGTGGGAGGGGCATGGGCGAGGGATCCTTGGGCACGTGGCGGGGACGATTCAGATTTACCGTGACCGTGCGTGTGAATGCATCATTACCGTCAGTGGAGGAGGGGGCGGCGTGAGTTTGGGACGGGACATGGCATATTGGGCCGGGTCAATGGGGTTGGTGGGCCCACCAAGTAAGGCTACGGTGTGGGTAAGTGTCTTCAAACTGTGCCCCTGAAGATCTTGTCCCCTCTTAGTTGGATTCTCCTTTTTATTTTTTTTTTTGCCATTTTGACAAACAGATAAATCTTGAAGAGGGATAAGGAGAAGGTTAGGCATTTACTTTACAAACTCAGTTAAATTAACCAAGGAGTTTTCTAGTAAGGAAGGGGTAAGACTTAGGTTAAATTATTCAACTCCTCTAAGTTGGATAACACTGCCCCACTTTTCATTAGGGCCCACTTTTTCGACATCAAAATATTTTATACTAAATATTAGATTAACCTACACCTGATTAAAATAATCAAGAGTTGTCTAACTAGTTATTAGAGTGTCCCAAGTAGAGCTACTAATGGAATATTCAAAATCTGATATTTCAATTTGCTTCCGCAATTCTTATAGGACTCAGAGCTCTAATAACATATCAGATTCAGAATCGAATTCAGAATAGGAATTCAAATTCTCGGATCTGCGATTCCGAATCAGTTCATGTAGAAAAAAGGATAAAAACACCCACACCCATCGCCCCCCCAAGCGAAGTTGATACATTTGGGGGGGGGGGGGGGGGGAAGCCGTCATCGCCAATCCCCCATGAAATCCCTTGATTTTGCGTGGTAAATCCCCCCCACTGCCATCCCTCTCTGTCGATTAGATCCCCGATTGGGGAATTTTTCCCATCACCGTTAATCCCCGAACACTGAACGGAGCTAGTGTTCTCGTCCCCCTGGCCGTGGATGGGCGGGGATCTGAGGCTTGCAAGAGTAGGAGGAGTAGGCGGGGCATCAGCTAGTGCTATTCTAGGAGGAGGCATGTCTACTCTTCAAACCCTCACCCCTCCCTCATAACAGGCTAGTAGCCCACAACCCCATGCCTTAAGCCTCTGGCAGCCCTAAGCCCATCGCAGCAGCCCACTCCGACACGCCCTAGGCTGTTGGCCGCCCACCTTCACACCCTCCCATTATTGCCTCCATGTGCATGATGTTTTGAAGTTGACAAATTCAGTTTAAGTTGAAGCATATGGTTATGAGTGTTTTGTAGATTTTATGTAAATTTGTGTAAGGTACTCATAATCAATTTACCTTGGTTAATTTAGTATGCTAATGAATTCTAAAATGGTTTCATGATGGTTAGAGTTCATACACAAAAGGCCAAGGTGAGTGTTTAATTATTTCAAGTGTTAGAATCTGGACTGACTTGATTTCTGCACTTTTGCAGGGAATCGGTCGACCGAAACAGAATAATCGGACGATCGACCTAGCCACTACCATTTGGCAGTGCAGCAGTCAGCAGGTCAGTGGACCGACCCTGAGAAATCGGACGACTGATATTCAGAGGGAATCGATGTCAGATCGATTGTGGATCAAGGTAATTGATGGACAATTAATTATGGACTACGGGAATCGCTAGATGATCGATTGTTGACCAAGCAAAAGTTGGACGACCGATTTGGTATGTTTGGATGACCGACCTAACCAAAATCTTTGGCAATGGGACAGTCAAAAAGTCAGACGATCGACTTGAGGAAATCGGTCGACCTATCCGCCATTTGAAGTAGAATCACTTCGTATATCCACGTTGTATTTTTGCCATCTGAAGCATCTTGACTTCGGATGTCACGATTTACACTCTGTCAGTCGAAGTGTTGGTACTTCGGATGTTCACCTTATAACTATTCCAGCCGAACCATTGGTCGAAGCTAAACCCAAAGTTGGTCGACCGAAATTCTAGAATCGGACGACCGAACGTTCAGTTGATTTGCCAGCCGAAGTCCCAGTTGAAGCAAAGTTGAAATCGGGCGATCGATATTGGGAAATCGGTCGACTGATTCTGGAGATAACCTAGTTTTCATCTTGGATAGTACTCTTTCTTATCTTGGATTCTGAACGAGCTTATCTTTTAATCTATGGCCAAGTAGGAGTCTTTTGGTCATGGGTCTCAAGGTAGAACTCTATCCTTGTGAGAAGTATATATTCACATCCTTGGACGAACAGAGTTCTATACGAAGCAAGGTCAGAGAAGCACGGGTGAACCAGAACTTCTTCAAGGCTTTCTTCTTCGACTTTGCTGATACAAGTTGAAGCATTTGGACGACCAGTATGATTTGCATCTAGAAGTGCATCATCCAAGAAAGCCAGAGCAACTGCTTGTCTTTTGCTTCAACATTTTCTCAACACTGCAAACAGAAGAAATCTGAACCTCTGTTGTTTTATTTTATTCTCTTGTTCCTTTCGTTGAGAAACTTTTCACAACACTTATTACTGTGTGTGTGAGGTTTGTGCTCATGGTTTATGAGCAGGTGTGTGTGTGAGTTTTTGATAGCAAGGCCTTGTTGCTGTTGACATGTGTGTGTGTGTGTTTCTGTGTGTGTGGAGGGGTTGTACTCTATATCTTCGGCCAAGTTCAAAGTAGTGTGTTGCCACCTCACGTCTGTGAGGGGTGGACGTAGGCACACAATTCTTGTGTGACCGAACCACCTGAATAACTGTGTACTATATGTTGCCCAGTTGACAAGCCCAGAGGGGGGGTGAATGGGTCTTTAAAAAATCTATCTAGGTGACACCTGTACGTAAAAATATACACAAAAACAATCTTCGATGATGGTTAGTAACGGTTAGTATGAACAACAAACCCACAAGGAATCAATCACACAACGCAAGGAATTATCCTGGTTCGGACCTCCTTTCCTTAGGAGTCCTACGTCCAGTCCCTGAGCAACAACTCAGGATTTCACTAACTAGGGTACAGTCCCCCTATGGACACTACAACACCCAGCTCAGCTGGTCTTCCTTCACCCCAGAAGGGAACAACAACACCCTGGATACCCCACGAGGTCTTCCTTCACATCCGAAGGGAAACAACACCCTGGATCCCACCAGGTCTTCCTTCACACATGAAGGGAAACACCACAAAGAGAATAGAATGAATTCAAGCCCCTAGATCAAGCTTTTACAAGCCAAGATCTGAAGCAACAAGCATTGAGAGCAAGAGATCTAAACAAGGCACACTCTCAGAACTACACGGGCTCTCTTAGAAATTCTATTACAGCACAGAGAGCAAAGAGCTAAAGATGATGAGGAATGAGATTCTTGGCTCTAGACTACTTGCAGAAGAATTTGAATGCTTGTATATGTGAGATGCTTGTTCTCCACTTCGTGACTTTTTGCATTCTGCTCTTCTGTCTTGTATTTATATCTTCTTTTGAAATACGGCCGTTGAAGTAACCGTTGTCTCTTAGATTGGTAGACGTTAGACTGCTTGACATTTGGAAGCTTCAACAATCTTTTATCCATTTGAACACGCAAAGAGATAAGGTCTTCTGGCGTCTATATGGTCCAACGTTGTATGACAGAATGTCTTTAGGACCCTGCACATATTAAATGCTAGAACAGTGGACAGCTAGGCTGTCTCTTGTTGTCAGTAAACGATGATGTGAGTATTCACCAAAATAGCAATGCCAAATAGCTTGTTCTAAAAGATGTTGACAGAATATGCACAATAATAAAAGGACATCATCTGCATGCATGCAGAGATACATTCAGTCTTCATTAAATGCACAACAGTCAGACAGATAAAAGAAGACTTTGACTATTCAACGCTTTAAGATAAATGTCACATCGATATAAGCCATAAAGTTGTTGTCTATATGACTTATGAAATCATTATGATCAAGTCAGTTTGACCAAGTCGTTATGTGTCATAGAAAATCGTTACATTTACTGAAGGATTCAATATGAACACTTAATAAATCGTTATAGAAAGCAAGTCGTTGTGTTCACTGAAGAAATCGTTGTGAAATACTTAACAAATCGTTGTAGAAAGCAAGTTGTTGTGTTCACGGAAGAAATCGTTGTGAACACTTAACAAATCGTTATGATCTTTAAAGAAATCTATGCGCGAAGCAAATCGTTATGAGCTCTAAAGAAATCGATGCGCGGAGCAAATCGTTATGAGCTCTAAAGAAATCGTTGCAGAAAGCAAGTCGTCGTGTTCACCGAAGAAATCGTTGTGAACACTTAACAAATCATTATGAGCTTTAAAGAAATCGATGCGTGAAGCAAATCGTTATGAGCTCTAAAGAAATCGTTGCAGAAAGCAAGTCGTTGAGAATTCTAAAGAAATCGTTATGATGACTTAAGAAATCGTTACGGCGAGCAAGTCGTTGTGAATTCTAAAGAAATCGTTACGGCGAGCAAGTCGTTGCGAATTCTAAAGAAATCGTTACGATGACTTAAGGAATCGTTACGATGGGCAAGTCGTTATGAGTTCTAAAGAAATCGTTACGATGACTTAAGGAATCATTACGACGGGGAAGTCGTTACGAGTTCTAAAGAAATCATTGCGATGACTTATAGAATCGTTGTGAGAACGATTTGTTTGTAACCAAACGATGTCACAGTAAAGAAGTCGATGTGGACTTAGAGAAATATGATCTTGACAAGATAAAAACTTCAGAGAGGTAATACTTACCAACATTGGTTTGTGTGACCTTGGTATATTTCCTGTACTTAAGACTTATGAAATATATGTTAGAAATTATTGAAGAAATTTTGTTAATCACCAAAAATAATAAAAATAAATAGATAATTAGAATTACATGGGGACAGACTGATCATCAATCTCTCCCTTTTTGGTGATGACAAAATTTAACTATAAGCATGGATAAAGAATCTGAATATTTACAGAATGTATTTCAGACATGCTAAGTATTTTTCTCCCCCTTTTTGTCATTAAGCAAAAAGATAATCTGAGACAAAGAATGAAGAGAAAAGATAAGCAGAGACAAGCAAATGTAGTTTATTCATTCTGAGGAGGTACAGATAAGTAATAAGCAGGAGATAAAAGAGAGGCAAAATGAGAAATAATCTCCCAGGCCTGCTCTTCTTGCCTTTCAAAGTAAGTCTTGAAGGGTCCAGGGCCAACAGAATAATTTGGTCCCATAGAGGGAGACATTCTTTTTAGGTGAAGGACCAACTAAGCCTCAAGAAAATCATTGTACGGATCTCTGTCCAAGGATATCTTGTAGAGGGTGACTTTTCCAAAGCTAGCACAAGCGAGAAACTGATTAAGGGAAACAGGATAGAAGATCTGCCTATGCTTTAATTCCTGGCGCATGGCGACATAGACTTTGTACCTTTCCACCCAAATTTGAAGATGATCATTTACAAGGTGGAGGGAATTCATATCCAGAAAGGTTGCAGCTGAGATTGGAGGGCGGCCTTCCCTGGCTAAGGTTGCATTTGTATCCGACAATTGCTGAGCAGATAAGGGATAGAACTTGGCCCACCCTGCAGGTGTCAGTCTTTCACATTCTGACAAGGCAGGGGCTAGAATCTCAGCACGGATGTGACCTAGGTGGTACTCCCTAAAGATAAATCTGGGGAAAGCTACCACACTGCCCTTCTGAACTTTGATTCTGCCCATCACTCGCGCAAAATGATCAAAAATAACTGAGACCACTGGTGTATCCATGAGCAAAGAGTGAAGGGGAGGAAGGTATGTAGCCTTTGGCAGCTGAAGAGTAGCAAAGTCTACTTGAATTGCTGCAGTGCCAAGCTCAGGTCCAAGATTTCGGATGGCTTGCCTGAACTGACTGAGCTGGACTTCAGGTAAACGATGAAGATACCTATAATCATTAAACAGCTTGAATTGTCTGATCATCTTGATCTCTTTCTGGATGAAGGGAGCCCAGGAATTGTTATGGTGGAGCAGAAACCATTCTGAGAAGGTGAGAGAGTGATCCCTGGGAGGAAACACTTCAGATCTGGCAGTGAGAAACTTGTTGTAGAGGACCTTATTTGAGCGTGCCCATTCTTCTTCAGATAGGGATTGAGCAGAAGAGAAGATCTTGGCCTTGACAACCTTGGTAAGAGAGGTGTAAGGTAGGATGGTTTGAAGATGGTCAGAAAGGTTTAAGAAAGGTAGATTGAAGAGGGTGGCAAAGACAACCTTGGTGAGGTATTCTCTGTAGAGAGGCCTGTTTTTAGTGACCTCTGTGAGAGAAAACCACAAGGGAGGATACAACGGATTAAAAGATGAAGAGGTTTTTCTTTTCTTAGAGGGAGGACAGGAGGGATCAGAGACATGAATATGCTGGCCAACTTTGAGAACAGAGCCAAGAATGGTGTCCTCAAATTCGTCCTTGATGGGGCTCAGATAGGGACCATCAATTTGAGTTCCTTCTGGAATGATGGTGATGAAGGAGGGAGGAGGATGAGGATGAAGAAGGGATGGTGGAGGAGAAGAGGTGTGAGGAGATGGTCCAGTTGATGAAGAGGGACCAGAGGAGGAGGCTCCAGCTGATGATGAGGCTAGAGGAACCTCAAAGATAGATGGAGGTGGAGGAATATGAGTGGAAGAGGCAGGAGAAAAGGTAGATTGAGAAGGAAATGATGTTGGAGAAGAAATGGGTCTGGGTTGAGGCTTTTTGAAGGTTCGGGGAGCAGGAGGTGCTGTAGAAGCTGAGGGTGGAGATAGAGGAACAGGTGTGTGAGAAGAAGAAGAAGGAGCTGGGGGCTTAGGTGCCAAGACTTCTTCTTCTACCACTGTCTGCACAGGTTCAGACTCCAATGGCCCTGATGGCCCTGACTCTTTCTCAGCTTGCCCTGGTGGCCCTTCTGCCTGCTCAGCTTGCCCAGATGGCCCTTTCTGCCCACTAACCGCTGCTATTGCTGCTGCTGGTGCTGGTGCTGGCCCTGATGGCCCTGGCTCAGGAGCAGATGGCCCGGATGGCTCTGGTGGCCTGGAAGTATCAACATCCAAGTTCTGATCTGCAGGAGGTGCAGGAGGAGGAGGAGCTTGAGCTCCAACTGCCTTCAGAATCTCAGATAGCATAGACTTCATGCTGCCCATCTCTTTGTTGAATCATTTCATGGCATTTCTTATTTGAGAGATCTCCTTAGTGGTGGATGCTTGGCTCATAAAAATGGAGTTCACATCACATTGAAGAGAGCACAAGATCTCACCTTGAGCATCTAATCTTTCAACGACAGGTTTCAAATTAATGACAATTTTTTGTCTCACCTGCCTCTCGAAAGGAGTATCTGCTAGGAGAGGGACTTCGGATGCCACTTCCTTTCCATTCTTCCTAGCCTCTGTTGCTTGAGGCTGCTGACCTTCATCATCAGAATCTGAGGAGCTAGCAGTCTCCCCATCTCTAGCATCACAATCTAGGGGGTTGTCATGTCTCTCCCCCTGAGTACCATCATCCTGAACATCTGGCAAATCTTCATCAGCAGGCACATTGCCCATAGGCTCATCACATTGTGCTGCTTCTGCTGGTCCACCCTTTAATTGCTCCCCCTCAGTAGGAGCATCTTCTTCCATAACAATGTCTTCAGGAGCAACTGTTTGCTCCTCCGGAGTGGCTTCTGCTGCAACTGATTCCTCAATGTGGCCTGATGCCACAACCTCTTCCTCTGGATTTCCACCAGCCTCTGGAGTGATTGGGATGGAAAGAACAGAATCCAACACCTCTCTAAGGATAGAGGCAACAATGGAGGTGGGCAAAGGATCTGCTGCACCTACCACTGCTTCTCCTACTGGTGCTTCTGGTGGTTGAGATTCAACTGCCACTACAGGTGACTCTGCTAGCTCTGCTGTTTCTGCTACTTGAGCTGCCAGTTTAGATGGTCCTGCTGGCTCAGCTCCTGCTTGTACAACAACTGCTGGTACTGCTGGCTCAACTTCTGCTGCTGAAGCTACTGCGGCTGGTTCTGCTAATACTTCTGGTACATCTTCCTGAATATCTGTGATATCCCCTATAATGGCCTCTCCCTCTACCACAGAGGTCTTAGACCAAACTCCACCAACAACTGAGAACCCACTCTTCCTCAGATTTCTGGACCTAATAGCTTGGCCCATCTTCTCAACTACTGCCCCAGATAGATCAACACCAAAGTGTTTGAAGATCTTGGTAAGCAAATGGGCATAGGGCAAAGAGACATTAAGCTTGCTCTTTGTATCCCAAATCTGATCACGGGCAAACCTCATCCTCTCAATCATTACTTCAGCCATGTTGATGTCCTTGTTCTGTATGGCCCAGAACATCATATCCGAGTCTACTTTGGTACAAGTGGAGAATGTTGCACTTCTAGGAACCAAAATCTGACAGACTATGAAATGAAGGAGGCGGTTGAAAGCATTCAACTGATTGATATCTAATTTACTGTCTCTCAGTCTGAACCCTGGTCCTACTATGCCAAGACCTTTAGCTTGGGCGTCCACGGAGTGAACCCCACTGTGCCCGGATGTCTTCACTCCAAACAACAACTGCAATAACTCATGATCTATTTTAATCTGGGTTCCCTTGACAGATGAAACCAGGGACCCGTCTGCCTCTGTTCTTAAACATACATAAAAGGCCTTCACGAGGTCTGGATAGCTTACCTCTGAGAAGGTGGTGATTCCCATCCACTGCATCCTGCTCATTGCTGCCACTATACTGTGCATATCGTTCTTCTCGAGATCAACTACATCCACTGCCTTGTTCCCACAAATCTTGGTCTTCACAAACGTGAACCTCTCCTGCTGCTCAGGAGTAAGGAACTTAGAACCATAGCCCCCAAGACTTCCGGAGATGACGGATGCGGCCATGGAATCAGGTGAACAGGGTTTCTGGAGGGTTGAGAAGGAAGAAGGAGTAAAAGCCCTCAAGAAATTTGTCGCGGGAAGGAGAGAAGATCTTCAAACTTGCAGAGAGTCGATGTCTGAATCGTTAGGGCATCAGCTTAGGCAACCAGACGAAAGAGGGAAAAAGGTAGAAGATGGGAGACGAAACGTTCCCACATCGATTTTTGTAATTAAATAAATGCTTTGTGGAAAGTGAGGCGCCAAAAGGTGATAAAAAGCGACAAAAGAGTTTGACTATTCAAACAGACTTTAATAAAAGAGCGGCCAGGAAAGATAATTTGAATTTCTTTTGCTTAAATCCATGGAGAAATTTTTTTTTACTTAATTCTGAAAATTTATATGCCAGTTTTAAACAGAAATCTTTTCACAAATTGCGCATGCCCAATTCCCTTCTAAGAGATGTGAATCTCTCTTCAGGTAAGGCTTTTGTGAAAATGTCTGCTAACTGACTGTTTGTATCAATAAATGATATTTCAATATTACCATTTGCAACATGATCACGTATGAAATGATATCTAACCTCAATATGCTTGGTCCTTGAATGTTGGATTGGATTTTTGGTGAGATTGATAGCACTGGTGTTGTCACACAATAGTGGAATCGATTTGATATTTAATCCAAAATCTTCAAGTTGTTGCTTTATCCATAGGAGTTGTGTACAGCAACTTCCAGCAGCCACGTACTCAGCTTCAGCTGTAGACAGTGCCACTGAATTTTGTTTCTTTGAAGACCAGGATATCAAACATCCTGCAAAAAATTGACAACCACCACTGGTGCTTTTTCTATCTAATTTGCATCCAGCATAGTCAGCATCAGAGTATCCTACTAAATTAATTTCACAAGATTTTGGATACCATAGACCTAAATCATGAGTTCTAGCTAAATATCTAAATATTCTTTTCACAGAGATTAAATGTGATTCTCTAGGATCTGCTTGATACCTAGCACACATGCATACACTAAATAGAATATCGGGTCTACTAGCTGTTAAATAAAGTAGTGAACCTATCATACCTCTGTAGACCTTTTGATCTACTTTCTTACCATCTTTGTCACTGTCCATCCTTGTTGATGTACTCATTGGTGTTGACAGTGGCTTGGTATTATCGAATCCAAATTTCTACAAGAGTTCTTTTGTGTACTTTGCTTGGCATATGTGAGTTCCTTCTTTTCCTTGCTTGATTTGTAGTCCAAGGAAATAATTGAGCTCTCCCATCATGCTCATCTCAAATTCTCCCTGCATTAACTTTTCAAAGTACTTGCAAAGGGATTCATCAGTAGAACAAAAAATAATATCATCTACATAAATTTGAACTAGCAGTATGTGTTTGACTTTTGACTTTATAAAGAGAGTACTATCTACTTGACCTCTACTGAAACCATGGTTTAAAAGAAAAGAACTAAGCCTTTCATACTAGGCTCTAGGTGCTTGTTTTAAGCCATATAAAACCTTATGAAGTTTGAAAACATGATTAGGAAATTCTGTGTCATCAAAACTCGGGGGTTGTTCCACATAAACTTCCTCTTTTATAAAACCATTTAAGAATGCAGATTTGACATCCATTTGAAATAGTTTTAAATCTAATGCTGATGCATATGCAAGTAATATTCTAATAGCCTCAAGTCTAGCTACAGGTGCATAGGTTTCATCGAAATCTATGCCTTCCTCTTGGGAATAGCCTTGAGCTACCAGTCTGGCCTTGTTTCTTAAGATCACACCAGCCTCATCCAATTTGTTTCTGAACACCCATTTGGTGCCAATAACTAGATGGTCTGATGGTCTGGGAACAAGAGACCATACTTGGTTTCTCTTGAACTGATTCAGTTCATCTTGCATGGCTATAATCTAAGATTCATCAGTGAGTGCTTCATTGACTGTCCTAGGCTCTATCTGAGAAACAAATGCTAGGTAGTCACAAGGAATTACATTACCTCTTGTTCTTACCCCTACAGATGGATCACCAATAATGTTCTCAGGTGGATGATCTTTCTTGTATCTCCACTCCTTTGGAAGATTTTCATTCGTAATATCTTGTTGTTGCAAGTCTTCCAGAGGTGGATCATCCCTGTCTTCAATTGAGGTATCCTTTAGTTTCTTGGACAATTCATCTGCATCATCATTGTCACTATCTTCTTCCTTTCCCAAAGAAGGGTTAGTTTCATCGAAAATAATATGTACAGACTGTTCAATCAATAAAGTATATTTGTTAAATACTCTATAGCCTTTGGGTTTAGAGGTGTACCCCATGAAGATGCCTTCATCTGATTTGGCATCCAACTTACCAATATCTCGCTTGCCATTGTTGTGTATAAAGCATAGGCATCCAAAGGTTCTGAAATGACTGATCTTTGGTTTCGTTCCTTTGAACAGTTCATAGTAGTCTTCTTTAGGATTGGCCTGATCATTACTCTGTTGATAATGTAGCTTGCTGTGTTGACTGCTTCAGCCCAAAAATACTTTGGCAAATTATATTCTGACAACATTGTTCTTGTCATGTCCAATAGAGTTCTATTCTTCCTCTCAGCAACTCCATTTTGCTGTGGTGTCCTTGGTGCTGAGAAATTGTGTTCAATCCCTTCATTTTCACAGAACTTTGCAAATTTCTCATTCTGAAATTCACCTCCATGATCTGATCGAATACTAATAATACTGAATTTCTTGTCTTTCTGAACCTTCTTGCTAAAGCTGATAAAGCTTTCAAATGTATCATCTTTATGTTCTAGGAATGACACCCATGTAAATCTAGAATAGTCATCAACTATAACAAATCCAAAGTTCTTTCCTCCAAGACTGGTAGTCATCATTGGCCCAAATAGATCCATATGAAGGAGCTCTAAGGGTTTTGAGGTGGTTACCACGGTTTTTGACTTGAAGGAGCTCTTGGTGTGCTTTCCCTTAGCACAAGATCTACAGACACCTTCCATTTTTGCACTGACCTTTGGCAGACCTTCCACAAGATTTTTCTTTAGCAAATTTCTCATGCCATCTATGCTGCAATGTCCTAGTCTTCTATGCCACAATTCAGTTGATTGATCCTTGTTTGCTGCTAAACAGACATCTTGATCCTTGAGTTCTTCAAGATGAAGTGCATACAGGTTCTTTTCTCTATTAACTTCGAAAATTACTGCTCCATTCTTTAATATGCTGCACTTTGACTCTTGAAACTGAATCTGATGACCTCTGTCACAAAGCTGACTGATGCTGATGAGATTGTGCTTCAGCCCTTTAACAAGCAATACATCTTCAATGACTATCTTTCCTTTGTTGCTCAGAGAACCACTGCCAATCACTGTTCCTTTCCCATTGTCTCCATATGTGACGGTTCCTTCTTTAGCTTGAAGATGAGTGAATAGCTTCTGGTTTTTTGACATGTGCCTTGAGCACCCACTGTCCAAATACCATTTGGATGCTCGAGTCTTATCCTGAAATAAAATCATCAAGTTTTAGGTACCCAAATTCTTTTGGATCCTGACGGGTTAGTATCATCAACTTTTCCTTTTATTACCCATTTCTTATGTCTTGTTGGACATGTGGTTTTTATGTGACCTAACTTATTGCAATGACTACAACAAGATGTTTTTGTTACTCTTTCAATATATTTGAAGTTAGCTTTATATGATATGTCTTGTTCAGGTACAAATTTTGGAGTCGGGTATATTTTAGGATAGACTATGGTTTCTTCATTATCCGGAGGTGTATATCTTAATCCATATTTTTTCTTTCCTGATCTTCTAGCACCTTTTAATATTAAAGGATTTTTACCATTTGTAAACTTTTCCAATGTGCTAGATAACTTAATATTTTCTTCTGTTAGTGTCTTAATTTCAGTTTTCAGTTGATCTGAGCTTGCTTGTTTTTCTAGTTTTATTATTTGTTCATTTTTTGCTTTTAGATCCTCACATAGCAGTTCATTTCTCCTTTTAAGTTCAGTTATTTGACTTTTTAATTGATCATTTTCTGATTTTAGATCGGAGTTTATGTTTTCTAGATAAGTATTATTTTTCTTGATTACTCTTAACAATTTTGTTGCTTCTCTATATTTACTATATAATTCATTGAAAGCTTCTTCTAAACTATCGGAATCTGAACCATTACAAGAATCAAAGGATGAGTCAGAGGTTACCTTTTCTTTGGTATTTGCCATGAAAGCCAAGTTGGCTTCTTCCTCATCACTGGTTGAGCTTGACTCACTGTCTGAGTCGCTGCTGTTGCTCCATGCAGCTGCCATAGCCTTCTTCTTATATTTCCTGAATTTCTTGGAGCTCTCTCTCATTCTGAATTCAGGCTTCTTGAGCTTTGGACATTCAGCTTTAATATGTCCTGGCTTTTTGCACTCGTAGCATATGGGCTCACTCTTCTTTTGATCCTTTCCATCTGGTTTCTTGAAGTCTTTATTTCTCTTGAAGTATCTTCTACCATATTGGAACTTCTTCTTCTTTGCTAGAATGCGTTGCAACCTTTTTGACAGCATGACTTCTTCATCTTCACAGCCACTTGAGTTCTCATCTTCAGCTGATGACTCATCTGACTTGTCTTCTTCTGCTTTAAGAGCATTTGAATGCTTCTTTCTGCTAGAGGACTCTCCTAGCCTTTTCATATTGATCTCATGGGCCATAAGGGACCCAATGAGTTTTTCCAAAGACATCATTTTCAGATCATTAGCTTTTTCAATAGCTGTGACCTTTGGGGTCCATGAGGATGGTAAGGATCTAAGAATCTTTCTGACCATATCTCCCATTTCATAGGTCTTTTCTAGTCCAGCTAACCCATTTGTAATATCTGTAAATCTACTGAACATTTGGGTAATGGACTCACCTGATTGCATTTGAAATCTCTCATACTGTGCTACAAGAATGTCTATTCTTGTTTCCTTCACCTTGTCTGTGCCTTCATAGGTGATTCTGAGCTTTTCTCACATTTCCATTGCGGATTTGCAGGCTGAAACTCTGTTGAACTCCTTTTTACTAAGGACACAGCACAAAATACTCTTTGCTTTATAGTTCTGCAAGATCTTCTTCCTATCATCGTCTGTCCACTGAGCTTTCTCATTTGTAACCAGAAGATCGCCTTCTTCTACTATGGACCATATCTGATAATCGTGGCCTTGCAGAAAGTACTCCATTCTTGTTTTCCAGTATGTGTAATCCTCTCCATCGAACAATGGTGGTCGGTTGACAGACTGACCTTCATTGTGACCTTGGGCTGCCATGGATCTTTACTCTTTAGATCGTTGGATCCTTTCTTTGTCGAAGAGACTCGCTCTGATACCACTTGTTGCCCAGTTGACAAGCCCAGGGGGGGGTGAATGGGTCTTTAAAAAATCTATCTAGGTGACACCTAAACGTAAAAATATACACAAAAACAATCTTCGATGATGGTTAGTAACGGTTAGTATGAACAACAAACCCACAAGGAATCAATCACACAACGTAAGGAATTATCCTAGTTCGGACCTCCTTTCCTTAGGAGTCCTACATCCAGTCCCTGAGCAACAACTCAGGATTTCACTAACTAGGGTATAGTCCCCCTATGGACACTACAACACCCAGCTCAGCTGGTCTTCCTTCACCCCAGAAGGGAACAACAACACCATGGATACCCCACTAGGTCTTCCTTCACATCCGAAGGGAAACAACACCCTGGATCCCACCAGGTCTTCCTTCACACACGAAGGGAAACACCACAAAGAGAATAGAATGAATTCAAGCCCCTAGATCAAGCTTTTACAAGCCAAGATCTGAAGCAACAAGCACTGAGAGCAAGAGATCTAAACAAGGCACAGTCTCAGAACTACACAGGCTCTCTTAGAAATTCTATTATAGCACAGAGAGCAAAGAGCTAAAGATGATGAGGAATGAGATTCTTGGCTCTAGACTACTTGCAGAAGAATTTGAATGCTTGTATATGTGTGATGCTTGTTCTCCACTTCGTGACTTTTTGCATTCTGCTCTTCTGTCTTGTATTTATATCTTCTTTTGAAATACGGCCGTTGAAGTAACCGTTGTCTCTTAGATTGGTAGACGTTAGACTGCTTGACATTTGGAAGCTTCAACAATCTTTTATCCATTTGAACACGCAAAGAGATAAGGTCTTCTGGCGTCTATATGGTCCAACGTTGTATGACAGAATGTCTTTAGGACCCTGCACATATTAAATGCTAGAACAATGGACAGCTAGGCTGTCTCTTGTTGTCAGTAAACGATGATGTGAGTATTCACCAAAATAGTAATGCCAAATAGCTTGTTCTAAAAGATGTTGACAGAATATGCACAATAATAAAAGGATATCATCTGCATGCATGCAGAGATACGTTCAGTCTTCATTAAATGTACAGCAGTCAGACAGATAAAAGAAGACTTTGACTATTCAACACTTTAAGATAAATGTCACGTCGATATAAGCCATAAAGTCGTTGTCTATATGACTTATGAAATCGTTATGATCAAGTCAGTTTGACCAAGTCGTTATGAGTCATTGCAAATCGTTACATTTACTGAAGGATTCAATATGAACACTTAATAAATCGTTATAGAAAGCAAGTCGTTGTGTTCACTGAAGAAATCGTTGTGAAATACTTAACAAATCGTTGTAGAAAGCAAGTCGAAGTGTTCACGGAAGAAATCGTTGTGAACACTTAACAAATCATTATGAGCTTTAAAGAAATCGATGCGCGAAGCAAATCGTTATGAGCTCTAAAGAAATCGATGCGCGAAGCAAATCGTTATGAGCTCTAAAGAAATTGTTGCAGAAAACAAGTCGTTGTGTTCACCGAAGAAATCGTTGTGAACACTTAACAAATTGTTATGAGCTTTAAAGAAATCGATGCGTGAAGTAAATCGTTATGAGCTCTAAAGAAATCGTTGCAGAAAGCAAGTCGTTGCGAATTCTAAAGAAATCGTTATGATGACTTAAGAAATCGTTACGATGAGCAAGTCGTTGCAAATTCTAAAGAAATCGTTATGATGACTTAAGAAATCGTTACGGCGAGCAAGTCGTTGCGAATTCTAAAGAAATCGTTACGATGACTTAAGGAATCGTTACGACGGGCAAGTCGTTATGAGTTCTAAAGAAATCGTTACGATGACTTAAGGAATCGTTACAACGGGCAAGTCGTTACGAGTTCTAAAGAAATCATTGCGATGACTTATAGAATCGTTGTGAGAACGATTTGTTTGTAATAAAACGATGTCACAGTAAAGAAGTCGATGTGGACTTAGAGAAATATGATCTTGACAAGATAAAAACTTCAGAGAATTAATACTTACCAACATTGGTTTGTGTGATCTTGGTATATTTCCTGTACTTAAGACTTATGAAATATATGTTAGAAATTATTGAAGAAATTTTGTTAATAACCAAAAATAATAAAAATAAATAGGTAATCAGAATTACATGGGGACAGATTGATCATCACTATATGGTTTGCTCCTTTTCCTCTACCTCTTCTACGTACGTGGTTAGTTTGTGGTAACGAGTTTGGTGCGTTAGTTTTTTTTTGTCGTATCAAATTAGATTAAATTTTAATTTAGTAGTCAACCAATTCACCCCTCTCCTCTTGGTTGTTCATTTCACACGTTCACTTCACCCCTCTCATCGCAGTAGCCCACACTGGCATGCCGTAAGCCGCCACCCACCCATGTCCACGCCCCTCCACCCTTTCGTCACAGCAACCCATGCCCTAAGCTATTGACCATCCATGTCCACGCCCACACCCGACCCTCCTCTCTCCTATGCATTGTGGATTGGTAAATTTACATTTTAAATTGTGTGATTTTAGTTTATACATCTTATCGTTCCTACGCATTGTAGATATATGAATTTATGATGGTTACCCATGTGAATTGATAGATTAATATAAAATTAGGAGAATTAACTGTTGGTCCCTGGCAGGGTTCTGACATTATTTTCAGGTCCCTGTTAGGTTTTTTCACATGTCCAGTCCCTGCTTTATGTGGGATTTATTTTTAAGTCCCTACTATTAACCACCGTTATCCCAAAAGTGTGTAACTGTGTAAGTGCGTACTTACAGAGTTACATGTGTAAGTATGTAAATCTTGTAACTGTGTAAGTATGTAATTACATACTTATGCAGTTACACATGTAACTCTGTAAGTACTTAATAGTTTACAGAAATAGGTATTTACTTACTTACTGGGAGAATTACCCATCAGTCCCTAATTTTGGGGGACTTATTTTTAGGTCCTTGAGTTACATAGTTATAGAAGAAGGGACTTACATAGTTTCAGAAGGGCTTACCTAGTTACCAGGAACTTACCTAGTTACAGAGTTACATGTGTAATTACACACTTACGCAGGTAAGCCCTTCTGTAACTCTGTAATTACCTAGTTACCAAGGACTTACCTAATTACAGAGTCTCTGAGTTACATACTATGTAACTCTGTAATTACATGTATAATTACAGAGTATGTAGTTACAGAATTACATGTGTAGTTATATAGTATGTACATGTGTAATTACACACTTACATGTAGTTACAGAGTTACACATATAACTCTGTAACTACATACTTACGCAGTTACAGGAATTACACATGTAACTCTGTAACTAGGTAAGCCCTAGGTAACCTTTGGTAACTAGGTAAGCCCTGATAACTAGGTAAGTCCTTCTGAAACTATGTAAGTCTGTAACTAGGTAAGCCCTAATTACAGAGTTACAGACTTATAAAATCTCTATGTAGTTACAGAGTTAGATGTGTAACTGCATAAGTATGTAATTATATACTTACGTAGTTATAGGACTTACATACTTACGTAGTTATATATGTAACTCTGTAAATATATACTTACACAGTTACACATTTAACTGTGTAACTACTTCATACCTTGTTACACAGTTATAGGAAGAAATAATTACAATCTTAAGACGTAAAAAATTATGTACTTATAGAGTTACATGTGTAACTGCATAAGTATGTAATTACATACTTACACAGTTACATGATTTACATATTTACGCAGTTACACATGTAACTTTCTAAGTATGTATTTACACAATTACACACTTTTAGGATAACGGGGGGATGACGGGGGTTAACAGCAGGAACTTAAAAATAAATCCTGCATAAAGCAGGGACTGGACGACACAGGAAAACCTGACAGGGACCTGAAAATAATATCAGATCCTTGCTAGAAACCAATAATTAATTCTCCCTATACGATTTTATGATTTGAGATTATAAATCTAGAAATCTATATAATTTATGTAAATGAGTTTGTTACATTTACCAAATATTATCATGATGTGGATTTATATATTTACATTTAAAGTTATATGATTTGAATATATGGATCTAGAAATTCATATTTTGATGTCACATAGATGTTTCTGAATTACCAATTTTAGATCCGATTTTGTTTCCAATTTTTCAAAGCAGAAACATCCATTTCCGATTCCGATTCTATTTTTGATATTTCTTATAGTATGTAGAAATGGAAATACCTATTTCGGATTCCAAATCCAATCTATTGACAGCCCTAGTCCCAAGGTTTAAACAGTGCCTTTGTTGTGTGTGTAGTTTTTTAATTTTCTCAGCGAAAACTAAAGAGGGTTATTGTATAGATTTCTCCATACTTTTTTTCTTTCACTTCTGGTGGTGGTGGATTGTTTGAGGGCTCGACTTACAAAGGGTTCCCTTGACCTCTCTTAGATGCCATCAAGGGTTGTAGATAGTTAGAGCTTCCCCAAAAAATGTCACCTAAAGTTAGCTCTAATAATTATACATGTCTTCTCAATAAGGACATGTTTATTGTATGTTATGACTGTCATACCTAATTTTATGATTGGCCAGTACACAACGCTTATTGCAGGACATACATGTCACACTTGCCATATTGATTGGGCAATGCATTTTGTTTGTCCATACATCATCCAATCATATCATCTACTACAAGATGAACGTGACATGTTTATTATGTAATAACTATTTCTCCCTCTCTTTCTCTCCTTCATTGTACAACAGGTTAAACTTTCTTCTATGAAGTTGAAAAATATCAAAGAGGTTGAATGTGATCAATGATATTGTCATGTTCTGATGCGAAATATCGAGACGGACAGTTGTAATTATGCAAGTAAACAGAGTGTGTGTTAAAGTAAACATAAACAAACCAATGGATAATACCAATAATCAACTAACACTTTATTTCATAATTGAATCACTAAGCCTATTACATGCACTAATCAGAGTCATTACATAGGACCCAAATGACATGTTTTACATTAAATAGACTAAAGATAACTAACTAACGGTGCTATACTATGACTCTACTATAACATGACACTAAGGTATCTCTTCAACTCCATGTGATTCATCTGGGGTGCTCATCACTCTTGACCATCCTCATCCGTGTGTGTGTCGTCTTCGTTAGACTCACCTGAAATATAAAGTAGCATTTGATGAGTGAAATGCCCAGTAATATTCATATCTCATTGGCAAGGCTGTATTTAAGTAATTAATGTTGGCCCTTTTGGTATGGCAGCAAGATAACCTAGAGGGGGGGGGGGTGAATAGGTTTTTCTGCAATCTGAAATAGAAACTTGAATAGAGAAAATTAACACTTGAAAGTTTGGTTAGTTTAGTGTGATGAAGAGTAACAGTGCAGAAGCAAATAACCAATCACACAAAGGACACAAGGAATTTATCCTGGTTCGGCCC
This sequence comes from Colocasia esculenta, assembly GCA_014218235.1. Lineage (NCBI taxonomy): Eukaryota > Viridiplantae > Streptophyta > Magnoliopsida > Alismatales > Araceae > Colocasia > Colocasia esculenta. The sequence continues at coordinate 40,897,618 of CM024755.1, forward strand.
TTCCCACATGGAAGTCCTACGTCCAGTCCCCAAGCAAACTCTTGGGATTTCACTAACCAAGGGTACAGTCCCCCTCAAGGACACTACAACACGCAACACCCCAGCTGGTCTTCTTCTCTTTCCCGGGCAAGAAGGCAGCCCACTTCTTTTACAGGCTCAGAAGCAAACCTCCTGGTACAAACCCCAGTGCAGTTCTGCTAGACACAAACCCCTAGCTAGGTTCTACACTGTATACAGTCCTACAGCTGGACATGAATCTTTCTTAGAAAAGAAAGATCAGACTGAGAGCTATTACAAGATGAACACTAAGAACTAGCTCACAGTCAAGGACTCTCCCCCAAATTTACAATGAGCTCAGAGAGAGAATGAAGAGAGAAAAGAAAGCTTGAAGGCTTGAATGCTTCAGATGCTTGAACACGTCTTCTAGGCTCAGGCTCTTTCTCTCTTTTTCTTTGAGTGTATGTGGCGATGAGATTCCTTACTGGTTGTACACTCCTTCAAAGATTTTTAGTAAAGCTCTCTCTGTGTTCTTCAGCCATACTTCATCTTTTATATGAATAGCTTTTGAATGGATCCGTTGAAGAGATCCGTTGGAGTTCTAGCCGTTGCTCTTCATTTGTCTTAATCAACCTTTGGTGGTCTTCGAGGTCTGTAAGCATAGAAGAGAGTGTTAGCACAAAAGAGTATTTATGATAAACTGTGCATACCACTGTGTTTCTGCTAATATGCTGAAAATAGAAGTTCATATCTTTTTCTGACACGACTCTGAGATATTCATGCAGCCTTTTTGTCAGAAGATATTTGACTTTTCATTTAGGCGCTAAACATATTTGAAGCATCTGAATATAAAGGAAATCTATGTTTACATGAAAGCAAATCGATGGCCAAATTGATGTTCAATTATAAGCAAATCGATGTTTGACTTATCAAATCGATGTGAGAAGCAAATCGTTGTTTCTTACTTATGAAATCGTTATGATGATCAAATCGTTATGGCAAGCAAATCGATGTGAAACTTATCAAATCGTTGTGAAGCCTTGGTGAATCGTTATAGAAGACAAATCGATGTGAGAGCAAATCGTTGTTCTCACTTATCAAATCGTTATGAGCCTTAGCGAGTCGTTATAGAAGACAAATCGATGTGAGAGAAAATCGTTGTTCTCACTTATCAAATCGTTGCACGATAAAATCGATGTTTCACTTAACGAATCGTTACACGATCAAATCGTTGTGTAACTTATGAAATCATTGTTAGTGAAATCGATGTGGCACTTTGAATAGAAATCGATGTATATTAAATGAACATCGATTTAGCATTTTAGTGCGTCTTATTGCATCAATGTGAGGCTCAGCATTTTGCTATGAGATTGATGCGACACAGATGAAACAAAATGTTCAATTTAAGTTACATCATAAATTTTGTTAGCACCAAAATATGAAGGTAATAAAGAGTGGTTCAACAATTAATATCATAACAAGCAGAGTAACTAGATGATGACTAGCAAGTGATGATAGAGAGAAATAGCATGATGATATCAAGATATAACAATAACGAGCATCATGTATAACAAAAGAGTTTTGGCCATATCACGAGTAAACATATACAAGTCAACTTAAGTCAAGTCAAGTAATATCACGTTAAGTACTTCACGAGATGATTGTCATAGATAAATCGAGCAAGTTAAGTACTCAGGTGTAATGTTAAACACCTTGGTCAATAAACTCTCACTGACACATGCACTTTTGGGCGCTCCTCTTAGGACCAGACCAGATCCGTTGGTTGTGGATCTTTGATCTCATGCAATATCTAGACAATCAGTCAATGACTATAGAGTTCCAAGAAATAGATGAGAGGTATAGATGAATAGATGAGAGTATCACAGAAGAGAAAGAAAAGATGAGACAAATAGAGAGATGAGAGTTTCTAAATTATCTAGAAACATATAGAGGACATGCACGTAAAATAGTTTGAAAAATCATGCAAGAAACCACGGCTAAATAGTACTCTAGGGTACAGGTAGCACATGTTGAATGCGGTCGCACCCTTGGCCATAATCAGATCACGGTTAGGAGGTTAGTCACGTTTATACTGAGAATACAGATGGGTAGGTAGGTGTGTTTAGAACATGGCTGTCACCTAGGGTGCATTTTGAAACTGAGACATAATGTAAGGGCCTATTTTTTGTGCCTTTTATGACTTGCTATTATGTTTTAAGTGCTGTCCAAATTTCCTTCTTAACGTCAACATCCTTTGACGTTAACAGCTGGTTGACGGAAAGATATGTGTCATTTACTATCTGACTTGAGGATCTTGACCTCAAAATCGATTGATGTCTACTTCATGGAGACGACAACCAATTGGACGTTAACTTCTCCGGCTGCATTTGGGTTTCTTAATTTGCCTTGAAACCGTCCCGATTTCTCTAGAAGATAAACATGGAAACCCCCACGTCAGCTGGGATTCTCTTTCCTAGGATACCTATGACCCAAACTCCTATAAAACTAGGTCATCTCTGCAAAGAGAGGACTTTTGCTCAACTAGGGCTATTGGGTTTTGGGGAGAGGAAAAGAGAGAGTTTTGAGGTGGTAGATCTGGCGAACCAGAGGCTGCACTGGCGTTCTTCTGCAAGAGGGAGGTCTTCCTGAACATGGAGAAGCTCTCTTGTTGCTGGCAGATCGTTCACTTGGTCGTGGGAGTCGAATCAAACCCGTGAAGGCTACCTCTTTGGCTTGGCCGAGGAGCGCTTCATCACCGTAATTCGATCTTCAGGGAGTTTTCTAGAGGCAAGTAACTTAAGGGTTTCATCCCTATACCTATCATCTAGGGTTTTACAATTTTTAAGGATTTTTGTCTCATGTTTTGGACCCCAAAATTCTCTGTCTTTTTGCTTTTAGTCTGCACTTTCTGCAGATAGGAAGTTGACGGCAACAATCTTGTCGTTAAGTTCCTGTGTTGACGGCAATCGATCATGTCGTTAACATTCCCTGACGACAATCCTTGCCGTTAAGTTCTTCAGATTTTTCTAGAAATGTGTTTTAACATATGTGATGTGATCTTTCAGAGATTTTGAATGTATAAATAGGTTTGGAAAAATTTGTCTTGTCAGGTACATTTAGCAGATTGAGACACAAATTTCTAATGATTTTCTGATCATATTTATAAATTGTAGAAATTCTATCATGGATAAATGAGCATGTCATACTAGACTTAAATTCGGGATAAATATGTATGATGTGTATTACTGTCTCAGTATTTTTCCATGAACTTAGGGTTCCTGTGTACATGTTTCAAGATAGATAGGGTCGTCAGTTTCCTGTTCATCATGTTTTAATTAATCATCTTGTTAATTGCCTAAGACCTATGTTAAATGTTAAAAATAGTTATACTATAAAGAAAATTCTACAAAATTAGACATTTGATATATGCCATGTATAGGATACGTGATTAAAATTTGAGCATGTTCTAACATCTGTGGCTACTGTTTCCCGTTGTAAGTCATTAAGGGTAATATTAAACATGATTAGTTAAGAGTGATGTTTTCTGATGATTTGTATCATGATTAGGCTTTGTTAAATATGTTTTAGTACTGTTAAACAATAATGACTACTTCTGCAATCTGAGATGAGTGTGGTGTCTTAAAGCATGTGATTAGTCTGGTATATCAATGAGAATTATGTTAAACGTGTGAATAATATGATTAAGTGATTAATGTGCCGGGAATTGACATTGCTGCCATAGAAGGCTGTGGAGCCATACTATAGAAAAGTCCCTATAGGGAGGGTCAATGTGTATGTGATATCCTATGGGCATCAAGATGAAATCCTGGAGGTGGACAAGTATCACTGGTTAGGGTGGAGAGTGCTTCTCCCGATTCTGCGCAGTTACCAAGATTCGTCACTATATTTCCTAGGTGACAGGTATGTGATATATGTGTGATGTGTCCTTCTTTATGGTGGTTCGGACTATGTGTCATGGCAAAAGATGTGAATTAAGTGTGAATGTGAAAAGTGAATATGTGAAAGTGATGTGATAATGTGCTTCAATGTGTAAGAATGTGAAACCATGTGATTAAGTTACTTTTATATTAAAACAACAATCAAAAGATGAGAATATGTGACATATGAGCATGTTGAATGTGGTAGACATCATGCTAGTATCACTAGTAGATATGTGTTTAATTTCACGATTTAGATACTTGAGAATGTGCCATGAAATGAGTTGTAAATTGTATCATGAGTCATATTAAATCCATGTGTAGTTAGCATGCTATAAATTGTTCATTTAATAGCTCTCTTATTGCTACATGAATCATGTGATAAATTGTTCTATATGTTAAACATGTGTAGAATGAATGTGATAAGTGTTTGGATGTACCAATAGGTTGCTTGCTGAGTCTTTTGTGAAGACTCATCCTTACTTAAACATATAGGTGAAGTAGGTATTCTTGAGATCGAGGAGGAGATAGCAAGGAGCGACTCCGAGCGAGAGGAGTAGCTGACACTTAGAGAGCCATCCACATACCTTGTACTTTTCTTTTACTTAGTACATGAGACGATACTGTGATATGGACTTGTTATTTGTGGACTTTGTATATTTATTTTGCTACTATATAGACTATGGGATGTGTGTGGTAATAATGGAATAAGAATTATTTACAATTCCACTGTACTTTTCTTTTATTATTTGTGTACATTTCTACCTACTGATGTTGTGCTGGGTATATGTCCCACTGTGACGACACACCTTATATCGACGTAGATTGGTATAATCGTAACGGTATAAAGGGGGTCATTACAGAGATTGATATCAGAGCAATAGGTTGAGATTGTACATAAATAGGCCATCATCCACACAATATTTCAACGTCTTTATAGAATCAGTCCATATATGTGAAAACACCTAATAATGAATAAAAGATAGTTAAGAAAATGGTTAGGACTAAAGAATTTAGATCCTAATTAAGATATTTGTTTTGCAAGAAATGGCGAGCCGTGGTAGGCGTAGTACTCAAGCTCGGGAGGACGAGCAGAGATGGGAGGAGAGGGGCGAGCAGCATGCTCCAGCACCCCAGGGTTCTACGATACTTCCACCACCGTCACCTGTGGACTATGGGATGTTCATGCAAGGTCTGGTCTAGGCGATGCAGATGCAGGCACAGACCTAGGTTGCATTACAGGCTCAGGTCGTAGTTGTCAAGCAGGAGTAGTCTGTTTTGTTGATTGTATGATTGCTTATGTGTTGCTTATTATTTCAGGCTCAGGCTCCAGTTCTAGTTCCCTAGGAGCATGGACATGGTGGTTCATCCATCATGGAGAGATTTAAGAGGATGGCTCCGCCTTCTTTTAAGGGGGAGAGTCAGCCCCTCTTAGCAGAGAGCTGGTTGACAGTGGTAGAGAAGATCTTCCATTCTATCAGGTGTATGGAAGAGGATAAAGTGAGCCTGGAGACTTACATGCTACGTGTACCTAGAGTATATGTGCTTGTATGAGATTAAGATTTTGGTCTAGATGGTGCTTATTGGTTGAATCTTGCAGGAGAGGGCCGATGTTTGGTGGGCCTCTATGTTATGTACTAGGTATGAGGATGGAGCTTTAGAGGTGACTTGGGCCGAGTTTACCAGACTTTTTAAGGCCAAGTTCATTCCTGAGTATATTCAGGACAAGATGGAGCAGGAGTTTCTTTCTCTTACATAGGGTTCCATGACTGTCCTGGAGTACGAGGCTAGGTTTGCTGAGCTTTCCAAGTACGCTCCCCACATTGTTGCAGACGAGCGAAGGAAGGCCAAGAAGTTCGTGATGGGGCTCAGACCATCACTTAGGCCGAGACTGCTGGCTTTTGATCACCAGACCTTGTACGAGGCTTTCAGCGCAACGTGCAGATAGGAGAGTGAGATGGACTAGTACATGAAGGAGAAGAGGGCGACCAAGAAGAGATCGACATCACCATTACAGAGGCAGGACAGGAAGAAGGCAGCCGTGTACCAGCAGCCACAGCGTACAGCAGTTCCGAGCCAGTCAGTGGTTGTACCCTAGATGACCAGCTTCAGCCCCAGCGACAAGAAGGAATGTCCTCATTGTGGAAGGACACATGGCGGCTCAGAGTGTTGGAAGCTAGAGGGGAAGTGCTTGAAGTGCGGCAGCACAGAGCACCAGATCAGAGACTGCCCCAGACTTCAGCAATTTGCACAGAGAGGAGCACCAGCCCCAACAACGGCAGGGTCAGTGGCACCAGTGACTGGGAAGCCGGGAAGGCCTCAGGCCCAAGCCTAAGTGTATGCACTTGCTCGTGAGGATGTTGAGCAGGTCGAGAATGTCACGGAAGGTATTGTTTTAGTTATGGGTGTGCAGGCTCGAGTATTGTTTGATACAAGTGCTACACACTCATTTTTTTCCGAGCGGTTTGCTCGGCAATTAGCGACAGAGTCTGCAGTTGAGGCAGAAGAATTAGAGGTTCTCCTATCTGTACATACCCCAGTAGGTATTGTAGCGACCAGGAAGTGCATTCCATCCTTACCGATGTGTATTGAAGACCAAGGTTTGTTTGGGTACTTCTACTTGCTCAAGATGAAAGACTATGATACTATACTTGGTCTAGATTGGCTTGAGGAGCACTATGCCCTAGTCGATTGCAAGAGGAAGTGTAAGGCCCTCAAATTTTGTGCATATAATATTTATTTATTTTTGTGCATTATGTTTGTTTTGATGTTTTATGTTCTACCCAAAATCCCTATTTAATGTCAGCATCCATTGATGTTAAGAGTAGGTTGACAACAACTTGTGTTCTGTTAACTGTATGGCCAGAGGATCTAGACATCAACATCGATTGATGCCTATTTTCTGGTTGACGGCAGTAAAGTGGCCGTCTACTTCTCCGGCTGCGGTTGGGATACCAGATCGGAAACAGCCCCATTTTCTTCGGAGTGAGATTTAGAAATGCATCCCCCAACAGTCAAGGCTCCTAATACTAGGTTTACCCCGACTCTTACCCTATATAACCTAGACATCTCGGCTAGGAAAGACCCTTTGGTTTAGAAGGAGAATTCTAGGGTTCAGGTGAGAGAAAAACAGACCTTTGAGAGGCTAGATCTGGCGTTTGGGAGACTTCACCGGCAATCTTCTTCAACTAGAAGGTGCTTCTGGAGGTGAAGAAGCTTCCCCGACTCCGGGAGACCATCTGTACAAGCGTGAGGATCAGATTTGGGCTGAAGAGCATCACCTTCTTGGCTTGGCCGAGAAGGGCTTCATCGCCAAATTAGATCTTCTGATGTTTTTATTCAGGCAAGTAACTTTGGGGTTTCTTCCCTAGACATATCCCCTAGGGTTTAGGAATTTTTACGATTTTTTACATTGTGTTCTAGACCCCCAAATTCTGTCTTTTTATGCGTTCGGTCTGCACTTTTCTGCATATAGGAGGTTGGCAGCAACCTTGTTGCCATCAAGTTCATGAGTTAACGACAATCGATGGTGCCGTTAACCCATATTGATGGCAGAACCCTTGCCGTCAAGTTCATTTGTTTTCTGCAGAATTATGTGTTTAATCTCCGTACTGTGATTTTTGGATTTCTGAATGTTTGCTCATGTTGTAAAAATTATGGATGGTCAGGTATTATCTTAGGGTCAAACCATGAATTTCTGTCGAATTTTTGATCATGAGTACATTTAAATTAATTTCTGTTATGGAGAAATATACATGATTTGATAGAGTTTAATTCAGGATAATTAGATTTGATGCATGTTATTGTTTCAAAAAATTTTCATGAACTTAGGGCTACTGTTACATGTTTTATAACTGTGAGAACTGACTGTTTATTGTCTATCATGTTGAAGTGTAATATTTTGCTAAAATTGAATGAAACCTCTGTTAAATGTTAAAAATAGAATTACTATCATGAAAATTTTGAAAAATTAGCCATATGATATATTCTATGTGTAGGATTTGTGGTTAAAGTTTGGGACTGTTTTGATATCCGTAGGTACTATTTGCACTCATAAGAGGTATTTAAGCCATATTAAGCATGATTATTTAAGAAAATGTATTTTAATGATTAGCAGCATGTTTAGGTACTATTATGTATGATTTGACACTATTAAACAATCATGATGGGTTCAGTAAACTGAAGTTTATGTGTTGATTAATATGTATGTGAATGAACCAAATAGTGTATATAAATTGATGTTAATCATGTGATTAATTAAGAGAATGTGTTTAAGTGAAATATGTGCCGGAATTGACATTGCTACCATAGAAGGCTACGGAGCCATACTATAGAAAAGTTCCTATGGGAAGGCTCAATGTGTATGTGACATCTTGTGGGCATCAGGATGAAATCCTAGAGGTGGACAAGTAACATTGGTTAGGGTGGAGAGGGCTTCTCCCGGTTCTGCGCAGTTACCAAGATTCGTCACTATATTGCCTAGGTGACGGGTATGTGTTATGTGATATGTGTGTCCTTCTTTATGGTGGTTCGGACTATGTGTCATGGCAATTAATGTGTAAAGATGTGAACATGTGTAAATGTGCAAAGGTCATGTGAAAGTGATGTGTAATTATGTTACTATGTGAAGTGATGTGAAACCATGTGAATATGTTTTATTTATGTTAAAACAGCAAAAAAAGATGTGTTTATGTGATATAAAAGCATGTGATTAGTGTTAGATATCATGCTAGGTTTGTTAGTGACCATGTGCTAAGTTCCACGATCTCTTTGTTTAGAAATATGAATTGAAATTGATACCATGAATCAAGTTAAATACAATGTGTAGAAAGCATGTTATAGATTATTCATGTGTACTTGTTTATTTTGACATAAACCATGTGCCATACTTCTCTTGTTGTTTAAAAGAATAGCATGAATGTGATATGTGTAAGGATGTGCCGATGAGTTGCTTGCTGGGTCTTTGTGAAGACTCATACTTACTTTAACATACAGGCGAGACAGGTGTCCCCGTGCTAGAGAAGGACATTGTGAGGAGCGACTGAGCGAGAGGAGTAGTGTACTTGTGGAGATCACTTGTTTAGACTACATTTCATTTACTAGTATGGGACATTGATATTATGTTATGGACTTGTTAATTGTGGACATTGGTCTTTTTCATTGCTACTATATAGACTGTGAATATGTGAATGAGATGGAATAAGATTATCTTTTATTCCGCTGTACTTTCTTTGTATTTATGTACATCTCGACCTACTGTATTGTGTTGGGTACATGTCCACTGTGACGGTGCACTTTATATCGATGTGGATTGTATAATCGTACGATATAAAGAGGGTCGTTATAGGAAGAGAATTACTTTCTCTATTCTTGGAGAGGATGAGTTCTCACATCCTTTGCACAGGAATCGAGCGGGAAGTTTGTGATCTCCGCCATGAAGACTGTGAAAATGGTGAACAAGGCTGTGATGCTTTCCTGCCAGTGTGGTCTGAATCCTGAGACCGATCAGTCACCTACCCTTAGGATTTGTCTAGATTGCCCCCAGCAATGAAGATTGATTTCACTATTGAGTGGCATCTAGCACCTCACCTATCTCCAAGTCTCCCTACCGGATGGCACCTGCAGAGCTAGCTGAGCTGAGGAAGCAATTGCAGAGTTGCCCGATAAGGGGTTTATTTGCCCTAGTGTTTACCATGGGCGCACCTGTACTGTTTGTGAAGAAGACGGATGGTTCTCTCAGGCTATGCATTGACTATAGGAAGCTCAACCAGGTGACAGTGAAGAACAAGTACCCCTTGCCGTGCATTGATGACTTGTTTGATCAACTCCAGAATGCATCCGTGTTATCCAAGATCGATCTGCGATCAGGCTACCATCAGCTGAGGATCAAGGAAGAGGATGCTTCCAAGACTACATTCAGGACCCGTTATGGACACTATGAGTTCCTTGTACTTTCGTTTGGTCTAACCAACACCCCTGTAGCATTCTTGGATCTCATGAACAGGGTGTTTAGGACATACTTGGACAGTTTTGTTGTGGTGTTCATAGACGATGTGCTAGTCAACTCCCCTGATGAGGCTACGCACCATGAGCACCTAAGGACAGTTCTAGAAGTTCTCTGAGAGTAGAAGCTGTATGCCAAGTTCAGCAAGTGCGACTTCTAGATGCGCGAGGTTCATTTCCTTGGGCATGTCATCTCAGGCGCTAGAGTTGTTATTGATCCAGCGAAGGTGCAAGCAGTATTAGAATGAGAGACTCTGAGGACACCATCTGAGATCAGGAGCTTTCTCGATTTAGCATGTTATTACAGGCGATTCATAGAAGGCTTTGCCTCCATAGCAGCGCCTTTAACCAAGTTAACTAGAAAAGGGGTCAAGTATGTATGGACCGAGGAGTGCAAGAGTAGTTTCCAGAAGCTGAAGACAAGGCGACATCTGCACCCGTGTTGATATTGCCTAGTGGTGCCGAGGGTTTTGCGATTTATTCAGATGCTTCGCAGATAGGCCTAGGTTGTGTCTTGATGCAGCATGGTAAGGTAGTTGCCTATGCTTCTCGTCAACTAAAAGAGAATGAGCGTAACTATCTGACCTATGATTTAGAGTTAGCAGCTGTGGTCCATGCATTAAAGATCTGGAGACACTACCTCTATGGTGTCAAGTTCAAGGTGTTCATAGACCACAAGAGCTTGAAATACCTATTCTCTCAGAAGGAGTTGAACCTACGGCAGAGAAGAGGATCGAGTTTCTAAAGGACTATGACTTCGAGCTTCAGTACCATCCAAGGAAGGCAAATGTCATGGCAGATGCACTCAGCAAGAAAGATCTCTACTTCAACAAGATTGGAAGATGCTTGAGGATGCAACGTGCTGTGGTCCATGCATTAAAGATCTGGAGACACTACCTCTATGGTGTCAAGTTCAAGGTGTTCATAGACCACAAGAGCTTGAATACTATTCTCTCAGAAGGAGTTGAACCTACGGCAGAGAAGATGATCGAGTTTCTAAAGGACTATGACTTCGAGCTTCAGTACCATCCAAGAAGGCAAATGTCATGGCAGATGCACTCAGCAAGAAAAGATCTCTACTTCAACAAGATTGGAAGATGCTTGAGGATGCAACGTGTGCTATGACTGAGTTAGAGCCATATTATGCTAGGATTTCGTACCAAACATCGTGGAGGTTAGAACGGCAGGGAGAAGATCCCAGACTTCAGAAGATGGTGGGCAAGGCAGGCATTGCTCGTGATGAGGACGACGTTATCAGATTTCAGCACAGAGTATGTGTACCAGACATCGTGGAGGTTAGAGAGCAAGTGCTTGCAGAAGCTCACATGTCGCGGTTCTCCATTCATCTAGGCAACACCAAGATGTACCAGGACTTGAAGCGATTCTTTTGGTGGTTAGGCATGAAGAAGGACGTGGCAGAGTTTGTGTCTCGGTGTTTGGTGTGTCAGTAGGTCAAGGCCGAATGTCAGAGATCATAAGGCCTTATGCAGAAGATGGAGATATCGGTGTGGAAGTGGGAAGCGATCACCATGGATTTCGTGACAGGTTTGCCCAGATCAATTAAGGGCAATGACTTGATATGGGTGGTCGTGGACCGTTTCTCTAAGACTGCTCACTTCTTACCTATGAGGAAGAAGCAGTCTGTAGAGAGCTTGGCAAGGATGTATGTGGGCAGCATTGTGAGTTTGCATGGTGTGCCGAAGTCCATTATTCGACAGAGATCCCCGGTTTACATCGAGACTATGGCAGGGTCTCCAGGAGGCATTGGGTTCTCAGTTGAAGCTTAGTTCGGCTTTTCATCCTCAGACATGCGGTCAGTCCGAGAGGACGATTCGAACGCTCGAGGACATGTTGAGAGCGTGCGTGCTTGATTGGAAGGGCGACTGGGAACATCACCTACCTCTTGTGGAGTTTGCCTATAATAATAGCTTCCACGCAATTATAGGCATGGCTCCATTCGAGGCATTGTACGGTCAACCCTGTAGGTCTCCCTTGTGTTTGGAGGAACTAGAGATAGACAGTTGGTAGAACCTGAGCTGATTCAAGAAACATTAGACAAGATCCAACTCATCAGGCAGAGGTTGACTGCAGCGCAGATAGGCAGAAGAGCTACCCCGACATAGAAGGAAGGATTTGGAGTTTGAAGTTAGCGAGCATTTTTCCTTAATTTCTCTAAGTCCACAGCGTACACTATATGTCACATCATGTTGCTCACTTGTGGAAACTTACGGCGGCTGTCGACAGATGCTCATGGAGTTGGCTGTTGACAGATGCAACCTGCCTGTCGACAGCTACTGGTTTCCTCAGATTTTTTCTAAGTCCACATCGGTTCTATACAAAAACATCGATTTCGGTTCAACATCGATTTCACTTAAACATCGACTTTTGTTGAACATTGATTTTGGTTCAACATCGATTTCACTCAAACATCGACTTCTATTGAACATCGATTTCGGTTCAACATCGATTTCACTCAAACATCGACTTCTGTTCAACATCGACTCCATTCAAACATCGATTTCACTTGAACATCGATTTCATTCAAACATCGACTTCAACATCGTTTCATTCAAACATCAATTTCACTTCAACAACGTTACATTCGAACATCAATTTCATTCAATCATCGACTTGTGCTGAACATCGATTCCATTCAAACATCGATTTCACTTGAACATTGATTTCATTCAAACATTGACTTCTGTTGAATATCGATTTCGATTCAACATTGATTTCACTCAAACATCGACTTCTCTTGAACATCAATATCGGTTCAACATCGATTTCATTCAAACATCGACTTCATTCGAACATCGATTTCACTTTAACAACGATTACATTTAAACATCGATTACACTCAAACATCGATTACCTATATGAAACATCGATTACATCTAAAAGTCAAAGTTTTATTATCTATTGCAGTTGTATTGCTGTTTCTTACTCCGACTCCTTGAAAGTCGAAGTTTCTCATATCAACCTCTGTATACCTGTACCTAGACACAACTAATGTAATCATTAATGAGTTTGACATGATGAAATATCTGTTTTACATAAAGATAGTTTGATTAGTTCTATAAATCCTGTTTCCTACAGTTAATATAAAATTCAATTACCTTTTGACGGAAACATATTTTATTTCAATATTAGTCATCTGTAAAATATCCTTTTGAGATCTGTAAAAGAGTAGATATATTTTGTTATCCCTCCACTGACAGGAAGATAAGTGTGCGACAGATGGTAAAGAAATAAATGCTTGACAGGTATAAGCTATATGGGCTTATCTGTCAGAACCTACCTACCTATAGAACCCCAGAAAATTTAATTACATAAAAATTCAAATAAATAGAAATAAATAATTTCCATAATATCGGAGTATTAAAACATACGTACCATTATCGTATATGCAAGAACACATCAGACAATTTCGTAAAAATTATAAATCAACCCCACACATTATTCCTAAGTGTTTCACAAAGAAATTCGTGCAACGAAAAATCCAATTGACCAAGTGTACGTCCAATTGTGATAAGTTATCCAAATAAGGAAACTAAGTCGGAAAACCGTTAACACGGAAATGCGACACGACCATAAAATTAATAAAAATATTGAGAGAATTCCAACATTATATTTTGATAACCCATTATCGATATTGGGCCAATGGATCACTTTTGGTCCAAAAATCAAATGAAGCAAGAAAATGCATGGAAATTCGCAACCCTAAATAAGCTGAAAATGGAAGGAGGCAATTAGGGTTAAAATTGGATGAAATAATTCTCTTTTAGCAACCCAATTTCTTGCCTAGCCATCCATAGAGTTGCTTGATGGCCAAGACTCCAAACCACAACTCTCCTTTCCTTATTGCATTATGACTTCAAAAGCCAAAGAGCTTAAATACTCTCCACCAAACCCTGGGGAGATTTACATCTTGTTGGGGTCGTGTGGAGGAGCTCTTGGTGGCTGGGGAGCATAGGACCGAGCACACCAAGCCCTTCTTCTTCCCCATCACGTCTGCTTCAACTTGTGCAAACTGTCCACTTGGAGTCGACCAAAGGTAGGTCAAACCTAAATCCCATTATACAAGGCTTATACCCTGGAAAGAGGGTCAAGTCTACTTCCTAACCCAACTAGAATGCACAATTTTCATGCAGTATACTCGGAGTACTAGGCATTCTTCAAACAGTGGTCTGAATAAGGGATTTCTGAAGAATGAAACTTCCTCAACCCAGAAGGTAGATTTTCTCGGGCCAAACTTTAACAAATATTATACCAATGTGTAGAGCATCAAGTCTAGTTTCATTTCCAATTGGTTTCATCGAATTCCAATGAGTACATGTTGAGTTATAGGCGTTTTTACAGAGTCGTGCATGTTTGGGACTTTTTATGTTCATGTTGATTTATCATGCATCTCGAGATCGTTTTAAATTATTTAAAAAACATAGTTCTCACCTCTTCCATGTTCCCAACAACTTTCATGTTGACACTTTTGTCTGAAAAGCCCTAGTTTAGTAGACATAAGCAGTGCATGGATCGAACCCGTGTTCCTAAATTTTTATGAGTTTTCGGTCTGATCCCTGAACCGCGTCTGGTTCAGGCGATGCATTTCAAGCGTCTAGAATCGTGTCGCTCGTGGCCGACGTGATTTAGTGAATCGCGATCGTCTGGTACGATGCGATTCTCACGCTGACCAGTCAACGACGCGCGTGGGTCTTCGCGTCGCCTGGGAGTCGGAGCCTGTTTGAACCGCGACGGGATACTCCAACGCGATTCAGGCGATTTTCCCGCCCATTGCCATATTTAACGTTTTTCATGAATGCGTCGGGTTCCCCCGACGCGATTCACATCAAATTGCGGCCACATAGGTGGACGCGATTTACTTTTTTCCCAGTTTCGCCTGTTTTGACTGTGCACTGCGTTATGAAGTGCGTCCACTGTGTAGGACGCATATTTCAAGGCTTAACCGAGGTCTGTTTAACATGGTATCCAGTGTGTAATTGGCTTATCTTGGGTTTGATCATTACATGATTTCTGTTTAATAGCTTAAAATTTATTAACCCATTTAAAAGCTATAATTACACGAACGTTATTTTAAATATTTTCTTAATGGTTTGAGCATTCATGTAACTTGTGATTCACTCTTCTTACTGTTCTAGCTTGTTAAATTGATAATTGTTACCTTAAAATATTGCAAACCCATATAGAGTTAAATGCATAGTTCATTTTATGCTATCATGCGAATTGTTTTCCGCAAGTTTGAAACCGATGGATTATGGATTGAGACACGTGTTCACTACACACTTGCACATCTAGGCAGCCCTTTCTTGGGGATTTGGAAGCTCTCTATCAGTCATTCCGTATTGGTAGACAAGTGACCTTTTCTCTAAGACCTCCGTAAATCTCCGTACTTCATAGATTCCCTTATGAAGACCAAGTTGGTTGTACCGTTGAAGTTCCCTGAAGATAGCGTGAACTTCCTCTCTCATCTTGTTCTCGTGAGTGTGATTTAGAATCTAGACTCAAGCCATTAATGTAAAGATTGAACTAAAGTATAAATCGTACCGTTATGTTGCCAAATTTATCTCTTGACCATTGTTATCATGGAATCATGTTTACACTAATTACTACTTGTTCTCATCATCATCATGAACATGACATTACACATGCTTACATATTAAAACTCTTATTGGCCATTATTAATGACTGTGGGTATCTACATTTAAAATGAAATGAGATGCTGATCGGGCACGGCGAGTGCGGCGAGTGTCCAAGGGCTCCAGTCTAGCCTCAATGACGGAGAGTCATAAATATACTGTTAACCATGGGGTATAATGATTACTGGCGTTGCATCTGCGCTGGGAGTACTTGCGTGTTGAATGATAGATACAATAACCACTTACACGTGTCCTAGTGTACATTTCAAGGTGGATCTTTCCTTGGTGTACATTAGTGTCTCATGCCTGATTAGTGTTACATGATCGTGCTCATGCGTGCTTGCTTGCTTGTGTGATATGGCCATTCTGCATTTATTGCAATTAGTGAAATCTTACGTTCTTGAAAGCTATTGACATCAAGTGAAATCTTGCGTGCTTGTACAAAATGATCTATTGCTAGTTCTATCTTGTTATATCATTCTAAATCTTGCTCTATCATGATCACTCTATCTAGCTTGTTTCATGTTTTATTGAGTTTTATTCGTACATGCATATCATGACAATCGTGCTTACCTAGTTCTAAATTGCTAATCACTTATATCATTGCCCGCACATTGAGATATAAATCTTACTGGGCTAGTATGCTCATCCCCTACTTTTAACCATTCTAGGTGACTATGAAATACAAGAAGAGGAGCAAGTCGAGGATGGGAATGTGTCCGAGTGATGAGCGTTCCAACTTGAGTTTATCTATAGTTAGTTTGTTTTGAGTGTTAGAACAATGTAGTAGGAAGTGAGGAATAAATGTACTTTTCTTTTTATTGAGTCTTAGTTTTGTATTAGTTACCTTTGATACATTGAGATGATATTTGAATACAATTTCATTTGAGTTCAATATTTGGGCCCTATTATGATGTTGTGATGACACACATCTAGTGCGTGCTAGCTAGAGGCTTATTTGCCGATTGTCCACGTCTCGGGATATCGACTCGAATTATCCAAATTAATATCCGCTGCGTAATTCTCGGGACGTGACAGTTTAGTGGTATCAGAGCCGCCTGGGAAAACCAAATAGGATATATGTCTCAGGATTAAGAGATGCCTTTGGAACCTAGGTCATGGAAATTAAATATAGTACCTGGTGAGAATGGGTAGAGATTGGGAATATGTTAGAATGAACAACACACACCTACCCATTAGCTTTCATAATGCATCTAGAGACATTAATTGGTTTCAATCCTTTTCTCAGGAACCCTCATAACTCTCTTACTCTCAACCGTAATGGCCCGCAACCAATGGCAAGCTATGCAAGAAACTGTGGCAGGACTCACACAGGCCCTGTAAAACATAGTTCAGGCTGGAAATCAGGCTGCTACTGTTAGAAACGGAGCCGATGATCTGCACCGTAACTTTAGGTGTTTGAACCCTCCTCGTTTCTCTGGATCCCCTGACCCAGATGAGGCAGAGAACTGGTAGGAAGAAATAGAAAGAATCTTCCAAGTTATGCAATGCACCAATAGGGAGAAGGTGGTTCTGGCCACTTTTCAATTTACTAAGGATGCCCGAGCATGGTGGAGGTGTTGGGTTACAATGTATATGATGACATGTGCATAAATATTTTTGATGATGTGTGACATAATTGATGTTGTCTTAATGTTGGAAACATGATAAATATGACAAAGACATGAATGAAATGATCAAGTATGCAAATGCTTTGATGAACACCTATGTATTCACCGTATCTCACTTATAATGTGTTTTGATGTAGGTGTGATGACGCACAAGACAAGCAACAAAATTCAAGTGCAAAAGAACAAGAAAAACACTTCAAGTAGTCATGTGTCGACAACAAGGAAGTTCCCTGTCGACAGATAGACCCATCCAGAACAAACAAGCTACTGGAAGCACAATCTAAGCAGTAGCTGTCGACAGATGAAATGTACCTGTCGACAGATACAGGTTGCCTGTCGACAGCCAGCAAATTGCCTATCTACAGATAAGGCCTTCTAGCAACACCATGGTTCTGGAAACCAGATCTGAGCAGTAGCTGTCGATAGCTATGAAGTGCCTGTCGACAGACGGAGAGAAAAGTCAGATCCGATGGTCAGGATATGTTCTATATTGGGGTGATCCTTTCAAGCATGACTCTCACCCATATATATAGATCATATGAAGGTGATTTCGCAGAAAGAAGCCACCATACCAAAACCCTAAGCAAAACCCAAGAGAAAGGCTTCTCCCTACTACTATGCTTCAACCCTCCGTCCTGTTCGTGGAAGATCCATCTCACGAGCGGAGTTGATGCCTGCTCGTCCTCGGTTCAAGCTTCGTTTTCATCATGTGGTTGTCAACGACGTGAAGTTTGAAGTCTTCTGGATGAACTCATTGAAGAGTTCACATCTTGGATTTGATCCTCAACTCAGAACTCTTCCTATGTTCTACTTTTCATATCTTTGTGTGTGTGGTAGTGGTTTAAGCGTTCCTTGTGCTTGATCCACGTGTGGATTGTTGTTCTGATTGTGTGTTTGCATCAGACAACGTGCGTGTATGTGGTTGTAGAGTTGAACTCGCTGATAAGTAGTCTTTCTGCATGTGTGTGTGGACGGTGGACGTAGGAGACACAAGTTGTGTACTCCGAATCACCTTAAATCTTCGTGTCCTATGGTTTGAACGTTTTACGGTAGATGTTTGGTAGGCACGTTGATTATTCACATGCTAGATTGGTTGGTATTCGTTCTACTCACAATCAACACACACATCATAGTTCAATATCAATACATATATGTTTAAGATTTTTTCAAGTCAGTGTAAGCATCTAAAAGGAGGTCATAGTGCTTTTAATTGGTAGCAATCTATTCAACCCCCTTCTAGATTACTACTTTAGATAATTCCGCACATCTTTCAATTGGTATCAGAGCTTGGTTTCTCCGATTTAATGCTTTTATAGCTTAATCTTACGATCAGGAGAAATTCAGTTTTATGGAAACTAACAAGGGATTTATGGCTGAAGGGTTCTCAGTGTCCAAGCCTCCCTTCTTTGATGGCATTGACTATACGTATTGGAAAAATCGTATGCAGGTTTTTTTGAGAGCTCAAGACTATGAGCTATGGAAGATCGTTAGCAAGGGGCCTTATGAGCTGCTAGCTGACGAAGACACCTAAACCAGGGAGCAAATCTACAAAGGCACCCTGAATTGGAGTGCGTTGAACATGATGCAGTGTGCCGTGCATCCAAAGGAGTATTCAAGGGTCTCTACATGTAAGTCAGCAAAAGAAATGTGGGACAAGTTTGAGCTTATTTATGAAGGTACGTCTGAGGTGAGGGAAACTAAAGCTAGCATGTTAGTATCTGAATATGAAATGTTTAAAATGAAAAATAAAGAAACAATTTCAAATATGTTTGCTAGATTTATGATCATAATTAATGGTTTGAAAGGTCTAAAGAAAGAGTACAGTGAATGTGACTTAGTTAGGAAGATACTTCGGTCTCTTCCATCCACTTGGCATACTAAGGCCACTGTCATTGAAGACTCTAAAGATCTATCAACAATGAAATTAGATGAATTGATAGGATCCCTGATGACCTATGAGATAAATCTGAAAAGAAAAGAAACTGAGGTTAATTCTAGAAAATCCATCGCTTTAAAAGCCTCTAACAAAAGTTCTTCAAGTTCCAAGAAAGAGGTTCAATAGGAAAGTGATGAATCTGAATCGTCTAGTGATAGTGAGAATGATGAAATGGCCATGCTCACTAGACAGTTCAAAAAATTCCTCAGGTTCAAAAAGAAAGGCTCAGGTAACTTCAAAACTTTTCTAAAGAAAGATTTCTCAAATAAGTTTGAGTCTAACAAAAAATCTAACATGATTGTGTGCTATAAGTGTAAGAAACCAGGGCACATGAGAGGTGAATGCCTAGAGCTCAAGAAAAAGTTGAAAAAGGACAAGTTCACTTTCAAGAAAGCCAAGGCAATGATGGCTACTTGGAGTGATGAAGATGAAGACAAGAACGCACAAGGAAGTTCTGGAGATGAAGAAATTTAGTGCTTAATGGCAAGGAGTGAAGACTCCGCTGAGGTAAACTCTTCCTTTGAAAATTATTCTGTTGATGAATGGGAAGAGGCATACACCTTATTATTTCAGAAATTTTGTGAATACAAGTCTGAAAATAAAGCACTGAAAAAGAAGATCACTTCACTTGTTCATAGCACATCTAATGATGAACAGATTGCAATTCTATCTAAAGAAGTTGAACAACTGAAAATTGAAAAAGAAAGTCATCTTGCTGAAATGGATTGCATTAAAGAAAGACTCCAGAAAAATGTAAAAGAAAAACAAGTCCTAAATACACTTGTAGAAACTCTTCAACATGATAATCAAGAGATCCAAAAAGAGATGGAAAAAGCTATAGAGGAACTCAAAGGAAAAACAGAAGATCTCTCAAGATTTGTAAAAGGAAAACAGAATCTTGATGCAGTGTTGGGAGCTAAAACAAATGTAACAAGGCATGGGCTTGGGTTTCAACCGGAAAAACAAAAGAAACTTGGAGAAAAATTGATCACATCTTTTGTTGAATGCAGTCCAAGTACAAGTAAACAAGCTCCAACCAAAAGCAAGAATGCTCAAGTTAAAGGTAAGAAATTGCAAAACAAACAAATGCCTTCATCTGTTCAACACACTAAGAGAACTATCGACAGACCCAAAGAGATCTGTCGACAGGCCTGGAAATTTGCAGATAAAAGAATGCCAAACAAGCATCAAAAAGGCCAAAAGCAATCACAAGCTCAACACAACACCCAAAGAAATGTCTTTAGTAAAACTCCATCATGCAATTACTGTAATAAAATTGGCCATACAGAAAAACAATGCTAGAATAAGTTAAACAAACTGAAATGCAAACAAGTTTGGATTCCAAAGCATTTACTTTTTGGCATGAATGATAGATTGGGACCCAAAGTAATTTGGGTACCAAAACCTCTTGTCCGATCCATCTATGCAGAAATGCCTAGCGGCCCAAAATCAAAACAAATGGTACTTGGATAGCGGCTGCTCGAGGCACATGACGGGCGACAAAGAAAAATTCTATTTGCTGGTGGAAAAATACGGAGGTCAAGTTGTCTTTGGAGGTAACAATAAGGGCCAAATCATTGGCACAGATAAGGTAGGTAAGTATGCCTCTAACTCAATAGACAATGTGTTGTTAGTTGATGGTCTGAATCACAATCTTCTTAGCATAAGCCAATTGTGTGATAAAGGCCATAAAGTCATCTTTGAATCAAGTGCATGCCAAATTGTTGATAAAGAAACAGGAAGTCTCAAGGTTTCTGGAAAAAGGGTGAATAACATCTATCTAGTTGATTTAGATGAATCAGAAAACAAAAATTTGTGTCTTGTTGCAAATAAACAGGATGAATTGACTTTGTGGCATCGTAGGCTAGGCCATGCAAGCTACAATGTTTTGCATAAGATCATGAGGATGAAACTGGTAAGTGGACTTCCTGAAATTCAGTTCAATAAAAATAAAAGTTTTTGTGACGCATGTGCACAGGGAAAACAAACCAGAAAGTCTTTCAAATCAAATGCTCCCATAATTACTTCAAAACCTTATGAACTATTGCACATGAACCTTTTTGGACCTACTAGAACACTAAGTCTCAATGGTAAACGCTTTGAGTTTGTCATTGTAGATGATTTTTCTAGGTTCACTTGGGTTAAATTTCTGGCTCACAAACATGAAGTACTGAAAATTTTTCAAGAGTTCTTCAATAAGATTGAGCATGTCAACACAAACAAAATATGCTCAGTCCGCACTGATCATGGGGGAGAGTTTGATAATAACTTATTTTCTGACTTTTGTAGGAACCAAGGTCTTGATCACAAGTTTTCCTCCCCAAGGACTCCGGAACAAAATGGAGTTGTGGAGAGAGAACAGAACCTTGGTGGAAATGGCTCGCACTCTTCTGGTTGAAAGCCAACTTCCAAGGAGCTTTTGGGTAGAAGCAGTGAACACTTCATGCTACATCCTCAATCGAGCCATGGTAAGACCTGTAATGAAGAAAACCCCGTATGAGCTCTTGAAAGGTAAGAAACCCAGCATTTGGTACTTCAGGATCTTTGGCTCCAAACTTTTTATCCATAACAATGACAAGGTTGATTTAGATAAATTTGAAGCCAAAAGTGATCCAAGTATTTTTCATGGATACCCAGAACACTCTAGAGCTTATAGAGTGTATAACAATAAAAAAAAACTATGGAAGAGACTCCACATGTTATTTTTGATGAGTATCATGCAAAAACTAACAAATCAAATGTTTCCAGATATGATGATGATGAAGGAAAAATACTTGAAGATCAAGATGAAAAGCCACTGTCGACAGATCATGAAGAGGCTGTCGACAAGCCTGAAGAAAATCCACAAGATCAATAGAAGGGGGGGGGGTTGAATAGATTTCTCTGGATTTTAAAAATCACTCGATTAGACTCTTTGAGAAATTGAATTAAGACTTGAATCTAAAGCTTACTCACAATTCTGAACAATTCAAACAAGTTAGATGGTGAAGAACCAACGAGCCTATCAAGTATCTAATGCAAAAGGCAATCAAACCACTGAGACAAAGAGATTTAGGGTGGTGGTTCGGATTACACAATTGTATATCCTACATCCACCATCCACACACACACACACACACAAAGTGGCTTATCTTGTCAATTCATATTGACATAACACAACACACACACTGAGATTCAGAAATCTCAGATCCAATCACACACATGAAATTGGGCATAAGGATTGCACCAATTTCACAAAACACACACAATAGAATGAGTTTGAGATGAAGAACCAGATTAAACAATTGAATCCCAGGTTGTAGATATCTAGTTCAAATCTCCTTGTTTCTGCTTCAAGGAGGGAGATCAGCTCTTCTACTTTAGCTCCAGGAAGAAGACACTGAAGACTGGAAATCCTTCTTTAGATGGATCATCCAAGATGCTCGAAGCTCCAATTCCTTCAGATGTGGGAGCAATTCTTCTGGATGAAGCCCTCTTCTAAAATTGCTTGGAAACCTCTGGAGATGGAAGAACTGATGTGTGTTGCGCCCAAAGCCAAGTGGATAAGGGACATTTATAGTCCCATGGGTCTACAAAATATCTTGGGATTTGGGGGCACAAAGATTCCTACTCAAAAAGGCCTTACCAAAATCATCTACGTGTCTTGGCATTTCAGATCTGGAAAAATATCCAAACTGTGTTGACACCACACAAGCATGTGTCGACACAACAGCCACTGGCTTAGAAATAAGCTTCTGGGACAGTGAGGCAGTGTCGACACACAGGGGACCTGTGTCGACACCACAGGGCATGTCTTCACCAACATGCTACTGGGAGGGACAAGGTGTCGACACACAAGCCTTATGTGTCGACACCACTGAGCACTTTTGTCTTTCATATAGTGCTGGATACATGGATTGTGTCGACATCACTGGAGATGTGTCGACACCACTGTCATTGCTTGATCTTTTCTTTGAGCTACACATGAAAGAAATAATGTGAGATATAAAATAAACATGATAAACATGATTTCCACGTATTTATGAATCATACTTAAGCATCATCAAAATAACAGATCTAACAATCTCCCCCTTTTTGATGATGGCAACTATGATTCATTAAACAAACTTGTTTTTCTCACACATGTGATTTCAAAACATTCATTTACATTGTTCCATGGCATACAAAGAAAATGACAAAGACATCCAAATTTTCATCACCTCAATAACAACCATGTCATTCAATTTTCACTTTCAAAAAGATCAAACATATAAGCATCCAACAACCAAAAAGTATATAGCAACCAAAATGTATATAGTAGACAAAATGTATATAGTAGCATCCAATAACATACAAAACGAGAATCCTTCTCCCCCTTTGACATCATCAAAAGAAAACAATCATCATGAAGATGGAGGAGGAGGAGGAATAGGGAGTAGTATGCTTTCAATGGTCTTCATCCTTGCTTCCAGAGTGCCCAAATTGGATCTAAGTTGAGTTTGAAGAGTAGATAGCTTGGTATGTAGAAGGTCTTCCATTCTTTGATGGTTTTCATACATGTTTTCTTGGAAGACACCAAAACTTTGAGACATGGCTGGAGGAGCAGATGAGGAGCTGGGAATTGTGCCATGCTGACTGAAATTGGTAAAGTCAGTCCGGAGATCTGCTATCTCCTGATCAATGTGGGCAGTAAGAGACCTCATTCTGTCCATGTCTTCAACCAAATGAGCAAATGACAAGCGACTCTTAGACACCTGATTCACAACCTCTTTGCTAGATTGAATTCCCTGTTGAGTGTTTTCCAAGATGGAAGATAGAATTCCTTGAGTCTTGAATTGAAGATCTTGTAGTTGGGTGCAAGCATCACCTAATGTGCCAATCAGTATGTTGAACCTTCTCGTGGCATGCTTAGCTATTTCTTGTTGTCTTAAGAACTGTGCATTTACTGTATTTTCCAATCTTTGGATCTGAAGTTCAAAGCGATCTGACATCTCTCTCATGGATGAATTGAGGTTATCAAACTGAACTTGGAGAAAGTTATATAACTCAGAAGGAACATAAGATCCACTAGATGAAGTGGAAGCTGAGCTGTGATATTGTTGGAAAAAATTTGGAGGGACAATCACATTGGAAGGAGGTGGAGATGCATGAGGGGTAGGTGGAGCTGGTGTTTCATGTGGGATTTCAAATTCAACATGTGGCTATTCCACCTGGTCAACCTGAGGAGCATCCACCTCTGGAGCAGCAACCTCTAGAGCCACAACCTCTGGAGCATGTTCCTCTTCTACATGCTCTGCTGGTGGTTCTACAATTGGCCCTCTTAGCACTTGATCACCCTCAACTCTGAATCTCATGAATTTTTGTAGATGATGCAAACAATATATATTGTTTTGAGGAATTTTCTAAACTTTTTCATTCACAAAGGAAACTCCAAAATGTTTGAATATAGCTGTGAGATGTGTAGCATATGGCAAGGATATGTGAAAGTCTTTCCTTATTATCTCAGACATGATCTGGGACATGATCAAATTCAAGTTCACTTTCATATTTTTCTTCATGCAAATCATGACAAAACGCTGAATATCTGTAAGCATGTTCCTTCCACCACCTTGAGGAGTTATGATGGTTGTAAGAATGTGATGAATCAGTCTGAGTGTAGGAGAAAAGTGATTAGTATTGAACCTTGTGACATGTGTTTGTATGTAATCTTTTTTATCATGAGGTAGACCAGTTAGAAGAGTGAAGGCCTCATGATGATCGAACTTGTAAGTATAATAATCCTCACCAGAATTGGGAAAGTGAAATAATGTAGAGGCTAATTCAGGAGAGAGAAGAATTGAAACACCCTTAGCTTTTGACTTGAATCCTTCTTTTGCATCCACAATGTTCAAATAAAACTCTTGAACCAAACGAGGGAATAAAATTCTGAATTCTAAAATAAACTGCAGCCACCCTTGAAACTCAAAGAAAGATATAAACTCTGGAAAAGCATCAGCAAATCCTTGATCAGACAACTCCACTGCCCTAGGTTTTAGAATAGATCTCCCCTTAGTAACAACTTTGGATGGGGTTGCTAATGGAGTCCCGAATGATTCAGATGAAGATTCAAAGGATGAACTTTCCTCATTGGAGTCACTAGAATCAGGGAGAAGTTTCCTTCTAGGGTATCGAGAAGGCATGGGTGACTTGCCTTTGCTCAGTGGGGACAACCTTCCTCGCTTGGATGAAGTTCCAGATAGACCAGAATCACCCTTTCTCTTAGATGGATCATGCTGAAATTTTCTCCTTCTTTCAGGTTGGGGTTCTTCGATGATGACTCCCCTTGCAGCCGCCTTGGACTTGGCCCCTCTCTTAGGAGTTTGCTTGGGAGGCATGATGGAGGGAGACACGAGAAGAGGAAGAGGCTTAGCAGTTGGAAGAGAGTTCTTGGAAACGCAGGTGATCGTTTCCGTGAGGGTTGGAGGAGGGAGAAGTTCAAATGGGTTTCGAATCTCAAAGAGGTAGGGTTGACCTAGGGATTTAGGAATTTATAAATGGGTTCGACACCAAGAAAGTGGAGATACAATGAATCCTCACTCAGTTTATCCTAAACCGGGGCCAACGGTTGAGCACAGTGGTGTCGATACATAAAGGATGTGTGTCGACCTGACAGAGTCTGGTGTCGACACAAAGAGAGAGTGTGTCGACCTGATGTGGCAAAAGTTGCAGAATTTTTGAGAAAGATGAGAAGGAAAATCTTTATTGTGATTAAAAAACATCTAAAATCAATTAGTCAAGGATTTTTAATATGTTAAAGAAATCATTTCCAATTTCTCATCATAATTCCATTACAATATTCCTAAGTTGAACAATATCTGATAAGATTTGACCCTTGATCATTCTGAAGCACTAGGATGACAATTTGATTGAAATAAAATATTCTATTCAGATAATTACAATCTTTTACATCTTATTAAACCAAAGTAATGTGATTTCTTTAGGGTTAATGCAATTAGTATTGAAGTTAAGCACCCTTAAAAGATCTGATTTAGGTATAAATTGTTCATTTGATTGATTGAATTTTCTTTAACATTAAAGCAATGAGCTTTCAAATGTAGCAAATATTTTTCACTCAAGTACACATGCTTTTCACACACCAGAGTTCCTGGTTACTAAAGATTTACTAAAGCTAGACTGGTAGAAAAATGATATAATCAAGAATTTGGGATAGATTTTGAAGAATCCTTTGCACCTGTAGCTAGGCTTGAGGTAGTTAAAATTCTGTTAGCATATGCATGCTCAAATAAGTTCAAACTTTTTCAAATGGATGTTAAAACTGCCTTCTTGAATGGTTACATCAAAGAAGAAGTTTATGTTTCTCAACCACCTGGATTTGAGAATAATGATAAGCCTAACCATGTCTATAAATTGCATAAAACTCTCTATGGTTTGAAACAGGCATCCCGAGCTTGGTATGACAGATTGAGCAACTTCTTAGTGAGTAATAACTACTCAAGAGGTAAAGTGGACCAAACCCTTTTTACTAAATGTGTTCGCAATCACATCATTGTTGTTCAAGTCTATGTGGACGACATCATTTTTGGTTCAATTAACCCCTCACTGTGTGAAGAATTTTCTAAACACATGCACAGTGAATTTGAGATGAGTTTAATGGGGGAGCTTCAAATTTTTCTTGGCTTACAGGTAAAACAATACGAAGATGGCTTCTTCATCAATCAAGAAAAATATGTCAAGGAGCTATTGAAAAGATTTCAGTTCGAACAAGCCAAGCTAGCCTCAACCCCAATGAGCACAAGTGTAAAACTGGAAAATGATGAGAAAGGTAAAACAGTAGATGCAAAGCAATTCCGAGGTATGATTGGCTCACTCCTTTACCTTACTGCAAGTAGGCCGGACATACAATTCAGTGTTAGCCTTTGTGATAGATACCAATCTAGTCCAAAGGAAAGTCATTTGGTTACAGTTAAAAAGATTTTCTGATATCTCTCAGGTACACATGATTTAGGTTTATGGTATCCAGCAGGTAGCAATTTTGATTTGGTCTCATATTCTGATGCTGACTATGCTGGGTGTAAAATTGATAGAAAAAGCACTAGTGGGTTCTGTGAATTCCTAGGGGGTTGCATGATTTCGTGGGCATCCAAGAAGCAACACTCGGTTGCACTCTCCACTGCAGAGGCATAATATGTTGCTGCAGGGAGTTGTGCGGCTCAAGTATTCTGGATTAAAAGTCATATGTATGACTACAACATTGACATTGTATGCACACCTATCTTATGTGACAATACTAGTACTATCAATCTTTCTAAGAACCCAATTCAACATTCAAGAACAAAACACAGAGAAATTAGACATCACTTTTTGAGAGATGAGGTAGCCAACAAGTCCTTGGAGCTCAGCTTCATATCCACTGAAAAACAATTGGCAGATATCTTCACTAAACCCTTGTCTGAAGATAGGTTCACATCATTGAGAAGAGAATTGCACTTATGCAAAATGCAATGAAGCTAATATCAAATTTTAAAGTAAATGATCTTTGTGCGTAATGACTATGTGGTATATCAAATGGTGACATGTGGAAGAACAAGTCAAGCTTGTTCAGAAACTATCATTATGCGTGAGGAAACATCCTCCGCCAAGTATACATAGTCAATTTGCACATAAAAGTCATCAACTTCAAATGAGGTATTTAGTTTCTTTCAGTTTTGGCTCATTTATTTCTGAAATAGAATGAAATTTTGTGCTCATATGCTTATGAATGTCTCTTCTTTATGAAAATGCTTTCCATGGATGTGAAAAACATTACTTGAATTGCTTGAAATGATTGAATATGTTTTACACACATGCACACACTATGGGGGAGTAAGTTTAGGTAGGTTGAGTAAAATTCATGAGAGATATCATTCATACTCTTTGTGTCATTATTTCTCAAAATCTTGGTCTTCATGTCACTTAATTCAATGCCTCAAAACTCATTTTTCAAGTACTTGCCGATAGCCAGAACACTAGCTGTCGATAGATCCCCTCATCCAGAACCATAATTCTTCTGTGAAACAATAGCTGTCGACATCCTCTTCTTCAGCTGTTGACAGATGGGCTCTTCCAGAACACCAGTTCTTCTTTTCTCAGTAGTTGTCGACATTCACATTCTTGCTGTCGACAGATGCCCTTCAATTGTGAAATCTTCAATTTTTCTTAGCAATTCTTCATAAGTATGTTCATTACTTTTGTGCAAGGGGAGAATTTGGACTTATTGTTCATTACAACCTTTCATACTCACATAGTATCAAAGATGTTGCCTTAATCACAATAATTTTGATATAATATTTTGTGCTTGAGTCTAGGTTGTGTCATCTAGAAAACATTGATCAAATCTAATGGCTTTAACCTAACTCACTTGAATAACTCCCTTGTGGATGATCATGTTTCTAAATGGATTGACAAGTAAGAAGGTTATTGAACTTAAATGTTTTTACATTGACCTTTGACCTTAAATAACCCTTTGAACTTGATTTTCAATTTTAAATAAAAAAATGAGAAAAGCTACCTATTTCTAAACTAAAAAGTTCAAAAAAAATTATATGAAATGGGACAAAGGCAGAGCAATGCTAAGTGTCACTGAGTAACTGGGGACATGGGCATCACAAATGTCTGTCTTCGCGTCAAAAAGTCCTTTCATTATCTCTGCACAATGGTATGATGGTCACTTACACTGAGTAACTAGGGGTACGGGCATCACAAATGTCTACCTTCACGTCAAAAGGTGAAAATGATCCTAATTACCACTTTTCCCACTTTAACTTGATAAAAAAAAAAATTGTTCAATGCTAGAAATAGAGTGTAGCCTCCATGATTTGAACTCAAGGGCAATGGGTTGTCTATTGTCAATTGTTCATGTAGACATTGCCTTCATTTACCAACTGAACATCACCCACTAAGGTATATGATTTTCTTCAATGGTTTTATTCAAAGGGGTTATCTTAGTTTCATATGTTTTTGAATGGTGCCTTCTAAATGCCATAACTTAAGATTCCCGAAGTATTATATCTTAACCATTGTAGAATTTTTATGTGTCTTCATACTTGTATTTATGACACTTTGTAATGGGTATAAACCTATTCTCAACCTTAAAATCCCATTTGAGCACTCATTCCCCACTTAAATTCCTCAAAATTCTGTTCTGAGACAAAACTGCTCAGTAGCTGTCGACAGCTGACTGGGCGCCTGTCGACAGCCACTTTTCTGGGCGGTTCAGAAGCCCAACCGGCGCCCCTTTTGGCCGGATTTTGTGGGCCCCCTTTCCTTCAAACTTCCTTTAAATACATCCAACGGGGGAAACACGCCTCTTCACCCTCTCACCTTTCTCCAAAAGGTGTTCTCCTCCCTCTCTCAACCCTAGAACTCCTTCTAGGGTGCCAAAACCCAGATTTCTTCTCTTCCTGCTTGCTTTCTCCTGTCTTCCTTCCCTTCCAGAGTCATCTCTATCTCGTGCCGCTCCTTCTTCATGGCTCCCAAGGGCAAGCGTCTCATCCCTCGTCGGCGTCCCATCTCGCCCGGAGTCGGCGAAGGTTCAGGGGCACCTGCGGAGTGCAGGAGCAAGCATCGGGACGACCGTCTTCCAGAGCTTGTCGTTTCCCAGGGTTTACATCTCACCAGGGTCCGGGGTACTTTCACTAAATTCGTCCAGCCACAGTATGTGGACTTCGTGTCCCTGGAGGACATGTTTCCAGGTCTCTAGCTCCTGTTTGACACCCAGGGTTGGACAATCTTTCTCTATTCTCACAAGCGGTATTCTCCAACCGCTATGATCGAGTTCTTCAATAACATGGAGATGACCGCTAGTAAGGATTTGTACACCACGGTCAAAGGTATCCCCTTTCAGGTCACACGTAATCTTTTTAGCCGTGTGTTCCAAATTCCAAACTCTGGGGCCGACGTTTCTATCTACCATCCCCCTGCCTCGGAGTACTATAACCTCATCACACTGTAGCCATATGATTCTACCAAGCATCATATGAAACTAAATGCCAACACCTTTCCTCCACTTCACCGTCGTATTCATCACATCTTCACCACCCTTGTTGCTCCCAAAGATGGAAGCAGGGAACTCGTCACTGAAATACACAAGTCCCTCTTCTTCTTTTTTCTCAAAACTGAGCAAATCAACCTTCCTCAACTCATGGTAGACCTCATCAAACAATGCTTCACTAATCCCAAAAGGTCTATGCCATATGCCTGCCCCATTACCTCACTCTTATCCTTCATTGGCATTCCTATTTCTGATGTTGAGTGTGTCACTCTCAAGTCCCGTAGTGCCTTTGATCTTACTGCGGCCCATAGGATGGGTTACAAACTTGTTGATGGGAGAGTCACCAAGACTCTCATGGGCAAGGAGCAGGATATTGAAGAAGAGTCAGCTAAAAATGCTGAAGATGATGAAGACTCCTAACCAGAGCCCATGGATGCTCAGGGAGGTGATGAAGATGCTCTTAAAGATCAAGCACCACCGGCTCAAGCACCATCTCTTCGGGATTTTCTTGCCGGTCAGATGGCCCAAATGCAGCAAAGCATCACTATTGGATTTGATCATCTCAATGCCCGCTTTGATCAGCTGCAAGAGCATGTCAACACCACAATGGATGCCCTTGCTGATTCTCACGTTCAAATTCAGCATCGGCTCAACCGGCTCTCCACTGAGTTTCACGAGTTCCGTCATCCCACTGTTCCTGGGAATGACGATCTTTGGAGAGTCTAGGATTTTTTTTTTGGGTCATATGGTTTTAGTTTCACTAGGTTTGTGGTCATGAGTATGTTAAGTTTAGTCAGTTATGTCTTTTCCCTTCTTTTGCTTTTATTTATTTCATGTAATGGATGTCCTTGTTGTAATTGTGTGTACTTAAAGTTCAATCAAATGAAACCACAGTTCTTTGCTTCATTCTTATCCATGTGTGCCTGAACTATCTTTTTGCATGTTGTCAAAAGGGGGAGAAACATCAATTGTAAATTTTGTCATCATCAAAAAGGGGGAGAAACATCAATTATAAATTTTGTCATCATCAAAAAGGGGGAGAATGTTGGGTTACAATGTATATGATGACATGTGCATAAATATTTTTGATGATGTGTGACATAATTGATGTTGTCTTAATGTTGGAAACATGATAAATATGACAAAGACATGAATGAAATGATCAAGTATGCAAGTGCTTTGATGAACACCTATGTATTCACTGTATCTCACTTATAATGTGTTTTGATGTAGCTGTGATGACACACAAGACAAGCAACAAAATTCAAGTGCAAAAGAACAAGAAAAACACTTCAAGTGGTCATGTGTCGACAACAAGGAAGTTCCCTGTCGACAGATAGACCCATCCAGAACAAACAAGCTACTGGAAGCACAATCTAAGTAGTAGCTGTCGACAGATGAAATGTACCTGTCGACAGCCAACAAATCGCCTGTGGACAGATAAGGCCTTCCAGCAACACTATGGTTCTGGAAACCAGATCTGAGCAGTAGCTGTCGACAGCTATGAAGTGCCTGTCGACAGACAAAGAGAAAAGTCAGATCCGATGGTCAGGATATGTTCTATATTGGGGTGATCCTTTCAAGCACGACTCTCCATACTTGGACACCCATATATATAGATCATATGAAGGTGATTTCGCAGAAAGAAGCCACCATACCAAAACCCTAAGCAAAACCCAAGAGAAAGGCTTCTCCCTGCTACTCTGCTTCAACCCTCCATCCTGTTTGTGGAAGATCCATCTCACTAGCGGAGTTGAAGCCCATTCATCCTCGGTTCAAGCTTCGTTTTCATCACGTGGTCGTCAATGACGTGAAGTTTGAAGTCTTCTGGATGAACTCATTGAAGAGTTCACATCTTGGATTTGATCCTCAACTCAGAACTCTTCCTCTGTTCTACTTTTCATATCTCTGTGTGTGTAGTAGTGGTTTAAGCATTCCTTGTGCTTGATCCACGTGTGGATTGTTGTTTTGATTGCGTGTTTGCATCAGACAACGTGTGTGTGTGTGGTTGTAGAGTTGAACTCGCTGATAAGCAGTCTTTCTGCGTGTATATGTGGACGATGGATGTAGGATACACAAGTTGTGTATTCCAAACCACCTTAAATCTTCGTGTCCTGTGGTTTGAACATTTTATAGTAGATGTTTGGTAGGCACGTTGATTATTCACACGCTAAATGGGTTGGTATTCGTTCTACTCACAATCAGCACACACATCATAGTTCGAATTCAATACATATCTGTTTAAGATTTTGTCAAGTCAGTGTAAGCATCTAAAAGAAGGTCATAGTGCTTTTAATTGGTAGTAATCTATTCAACCCCCTTCTAGATTACTGCTTTAGATAATTCCGCGCATCTTTTAGGAAGGCCACATCGGCCCATCTGCCAAATGTTGCTGAATTGGAGTGGGCTAGATTCCTGGAGATATTCCAAGGAAAATATTTCTCGGAGAGAGTTAAGGAAAAGAAGGCGGCGAAATTTGCCGCACTGAAGTAGAAAGGAATGTTCGTGGCTGAGTATGAGGCTTAGTTCGCACGTCTAGCTGTGTATGCCCCACATCTGTTGGGCACGAAAAGACTAAAGGCTAATCGCTTCATGGATGGGCTCAGGCCCATGTTCATTGAGAAGCTCGGACCTCACAACATCCAAACTTACACTGAGATGGTCCAAAGAGCCCAACTGGTAGATGACACGATGGCCAAAGTAGAAGGTATGAGGGGCAAGGACAACTCAAAGCCAGTCTTTGTCAATAAGGGAGCACCTAATATTGCTCCAACTTTCCGCAACAACCACAACAACAACAAGAGGCCGAATGCTGGAAGAGACAATGTTGTAGACAAGAAGGTCAAGGTAGAAGGAAGGCAGTTTGCTGAGAACTTCAAGTTCTGTGATAAACCAGGGCACCGAGCTGAGGAATGCTGGAAGAAGCTCAGGGCGTACTTAAGATGTGGTGGTCATGACCACCGTATTCTTGACTGTTCAATGCTGAAGGACCATCTAGGTAAGGCCCAGAATGTACCACGGCGTCAGGGACGCCTTAATGCCGTCATAGAAGCGGCCCTACCTGAGGAAGGGGGTATGGTGGAAGGTACCATTTCCATACACTCTAAACCTGCTTTTGTGCTTATTGATACTGGAGCTGCATATTCATTTATTTCCACCACATTTGCTGCAACTCTACCTATCAAACCTGTACCTCTAAAATTCAAGATCACTGTAGCCTCTCCCCTTGGCTCAAAATCTAAACTCACCCACTACTTGCCAAAATGTGAAACTATAATTGGAGGGCACAATCTCCCTTCCGACCTCATCTGTTTAGACATGAAGGGTTATGATGCCATTTTGGGTGTCGATTGGCTAATTGAATATGATGCCGATGTAAACTGTCGCCATAGAAGGGTCACCTTTAAAAGTCCAAATCTTCCAACCTTTTCACTTCTTGGCACATGTTATCATAAACACCCTGTCTTGATATCCTCTCTAAAGGCTTCCAAGCTGATCAACCAAGGTTGTGACGCTTTCCTAGTTTTGGTCATGGCGACTGAGAAGAAGAAACCAACACTAGAAGACATTCCCATAGCCAGAGACTATCTTGATGTATTCTCATAGGAATTACCTGGTTTACCATCTGAGCAGGAGGTAAACTTCACCATCGAATTACTCCCTGGGGCAGCCCCTGTTTCAAAAGCTCAGTATCGCATGTCCCCTGTTGAATTGCAGGAGTTAAAGAGGCAGATCCAAGAATTACTAGATCAAGGCTTTATCAGGCCTAGCACATCTCCTTGTGGAGTGCCAGTACTATTTGTCAGAAAGAAGGACGGGACAATGAGGCTATGCATTGATTACTGTTAGTTGAACCAGTTAACAATAAAGAATAAGTATCCATTTCCCCACATCGATGAACTGTTCGATCAGATCTCTGGTGCACAATATTTCTCCAAGATAGATCTAAGATCAGGCTACCATCAATTGAGGATAAAGGAAGAGGATATACACAAGTCCGCATTCCGGAGTAGATATGGTCACTATGAGTTTGTGGTCATGCCGTTTGGGTTGACAAATGCTCTAGCGGCTTTCATGCAACTTATGAATAATATTTATAGGCCATACTTAGACCAATTCATGATAGTGTTCATTGATGACATCCTTATTTACTCCAAGTCCAAAGAAGAACATGAGGAACACTTGAAGGTTACTCTGCAAGTGCTTAGAGATAATCAACTCTATGCAAAACTTAGTAAGTGGGAGTTATGGATGGAGGAAGTGTCTTTCCTTGGCCACATCAAATCCAAGGAGGTAATCTCTATTGATCCATCCAAGGTAGAAGTGGTAAAGAACTGAACAAGGCCGACAACTATGTCAGAGATTAGGAGCTTTCTTAAAGATTTCTCAAAGATAGTTGTACCATTGACCAGGCTTACCAGGAAGGAGAATCCATTTTCATGGACTGATGAATGTGAAGAAAGTTTCAGGGCATTAAAAGAGCACCTCACCTCAGCACCTGTACTGACACTGCCAGTCGCTGGGGGTAGTTTTGAAGTATACACTGATGCATCCGGGATCGGCCTAGGCTGTGTGCTGATGCAAAATGGGAAAGTCATATGCTATGCATCCAAACAATTGAAGAAGCACAAGGACAATTATCCTGTACATGATCTGGAGCTAGCCGCTGTAGTGTTCGCCTTGAAGATATGGCGTCATTATCTTTATGGTGAGAAGTTCATTGTGTTTTTTGACCATAAAAGCTTGAAGTATCTGTTTTCTCAGCAGGACTTGAACATGAGACATCGAAGGTGGTTGGAGTGTCTCAAAGACTTCGACTTCACTATCCAATATCATCCAGGTAAAGCAAATGCTGTGGCAGATGCTCTAAGTAGAAAGCCAATGATTACATTGTCGAGCC
This sequence comes from Colocasia esculenta, assembly GCA_014218235.1. NCBI lineage: Eukaryota > Viridiplantae > Streptophyta > Magnoliopsida > Alismatales > Araceae > Colocasia > Colocasia esculenta. The sequence goes on from CM024755.1 coordinate 40,932,682, forward strand.
TAATGGTGGGCGAATGGAAGTTATTAGAAGACTTTGCCAAGTTAAATATTGATGCTAACATCAAGAAGAAGGGATGTCTTATTGCTAGTGTTAGGGCACAACCTACACTAATGGAGGACATTATAGCACTCCAAGACAATGACCCTGTGCTCGTGGAGATTAAGGCTAATCTAGATCAGAGGCCGGATTTCTCTTTAACTAAAGATGGAAGACTATTGTTCTGGGATCGAGTATGTGTACCTGACCATGTAGAGACAAAGAAGATGATTATGGATGAGGCTCACAAGACCAGGTATACCATCCATCCTGGAACTACCAAAATATATCAGGATCTGAAAAGAAGCTTTTGGTGGCCAAATATGAAGAGGGAGGTGACGGAATATGTCGCCCGATGCTTAACATGTCAAAAGATCAAGGCGGAACAATTGCGACCGGCAGGTAAACTCAAACCCCTAGAAATCCCGGCATGGAAATGGGAAGGTATAGGGATGGACTTTATTTTCGGACTACCTAAATCTAGTGGTGGATTCGATGGTATCTGGGTTATAGTCAATCGCTTAAGTAAGTCGGCTCATTTTTTTCCAGTGAAGAACAAGTGGTCAGTAGATGTTCTGGCTGCATTATATGTGAAGGAAATAGTCAGACTACATGGAGTACCAGTGTCTATCGTGTCTGATAGATACCCTAGGTTTACATCCCACTTTTTGAAAGGACTGCACTATTCCTTGGGATCTAAACTAAACTTTAGCATGGCTTTCCATCCGCAGACTGATGGTCAGATGGAAAGAACCAATCAGGTGATTGAAGATATGCTTAGAGGCTGTGTCCTAGATTTTGGAGGTAGTTGGCATGAACACTTACATATTATGGAGTTTGCCTATAATAATAGCTACCAAGCTAGTATTCAAATGGCACCATTCGAAGCACTTTATGGTAGGAGTTGCCGATCTCTAATATGCTAGTATGAAGTTGGTGAAAAACAAATGCTAGGACCAGAGATGATCAAGGAAACCACAGAAAAAGTGAAGCTTATTAAGGAAAGAATGGCAGTGGTGCAGCAAAGACAAAAGGCATATGCAGATAATAGAAGAAGAGACCTAGAGTTTCAGGTTGGTGATCATGTATTCTTGAAAGTGTCACCAGGACGTGGGATCAGGCGGTTTGGCATTAAAGGCAAGTTGTCACCAAGGTTCGTCGGGCCTTTCGAAATCCTCGAGAGAGTCGGCGAAGTTGCATACCATCTGGCATTACAACCATAAATGGATGGAATACACAATGTGTTCCATATATCCATGTTGAAGAAGTATGTATGAGATCCGTATCATGTTATAGAATATGAACTTTTGGAGTTCAAAAAAGACGGAACTTATCAAGAAAGGCCAATTAAGAGCGTGGACCGAGAACTGCGTCAACTAAGGAACAAGGTCATCCCACTAGTAAGAGTGAGATGGAATCACCGCAAAGAAGAGGATGAAACGTGGGAAACCGAGGTCGAAGTTATGCGCAAAAGATATCCGGAGCTATTCGCAAGTAAGTACACCTCGCTTGTACAATAAATTTCTAACTATGAATTTGGGGACCAAATTCTCTTAAGTGGGGGAGGGTGTAGCACCCTAGAAAATTTGATTACATAAAAATTCAAATAAATGGAAATAAATAATTTCCATAATATCAGAGTATTAAAACATATGTACCATTATCGTATGTGCAAGAACACATCGAAAAATTCCGTAAAATTATAAATCAACCCCACACATTATTCCTAAGTGTTCCATGAAGAAATTCATGCAACGAAAAAATCCGATTGACCAAGTGTACATCACATTGTGACAAGTTATCCAAATAAGGAAACTAGGTCGGAAAACCGTTAACACGAAAATGCGACACGACCATAAAATTAAATAAAAATGTTGGAGAGACTTCCAAAATTATATATTGATAACCCATTATCGATATTGGGCCAATGGATCACTTTTGGTCCAAAAATCAAATGAAGCAAGAAAATACATGGAAATTCGCAACCCTAAATAAGCTAAAAATGGAAGGAGGCAATTAGGGTTAAATTGGATGAAATAATGCTCTCTTGGCAACCCAATTTAGTGCCTAGCCATCCATGGAGGTTGCTTGATGGCCAAGACTCTCCATTGGAGGAAGATATTTTCAAAATATGGAAAGACACAAGCTAAAACCGCAACTCTCCTTTCCTTGTTGCATTATGACTTCCAAAAGCCATAGATGCTTAAATACTCTCCACCAAACCCTTGGGGATGAGTTTACATCTTGTTGGGGTCATGTGGAGGAGCTCTTGGCGGCTGGGGAGCAGAGGACCGAGCACACCAAGCCCTTCTTCTTCCCCATCGCGTCTGATTCGACCTGTGCAAACCGTCCACTTGGAGTCGACCAAAGGTAGGTCAAACCTAAATCCCATCATGCAAGGCTTATACCCATGGAAAGAGGGTCAAGTCTACTTCCTAAATCAACTGGAATGCACAATTTTCATGCAGTATACTCGGAGTACTAGGCGTTCTTCAAACAATGGTCTGAACAAGGGATTTCTGAAGAACAAAACTTCCTCAACCCAGAAGGTAGGTTTTCTCGGGCCAAACTTTAACAAATCTTATACCAATGTGTAGAGCATCAACTCCAGTTTCATTTCCAATTGGTTTCATCGAATCCCAATGAGTACATGTTGAGTTATAAGTGTTTTGCCAGAGTCGCGCATGTTTGGGACTTTTTATGTTCATGTTGATTTATCATGCATCCCGAGGTCGTTTTAAATTATTTAAAAATCATAGTTCTAACCTATTCCATGTTCCCAACAACTTTCATGTTGACACTTTTGTCCAAAAATCCTTAGTTTAGTAGATATAAGTGTTGCATGGATCGAACCCCTGTGTTCCTGAATTTTTATGAGTTTTCAGTTTGATCCCTGAACTGCATCCGGTTCAGGCGACGCGTTTCAAGCGTCTGGAATCACATCGCTCGTGGCCGAAGTGATTCAATGAATCATGACCATCTGGTACGACGTGATTCTCGCACTGACCAATCAACGACGCGCGTGGGTCTTCGCGCCGCCTGGGAGTCGGAGCCTGTCTGAACCGCGACGGGATACCCTGACACGATTCAGGCGGTTTTCCCGCCCATTTCCATATTTAACGTTTTTCATGAACGTGTCGGGTTCCCCCGACGTGATTCACATCAAATCGCAGCCACATAGGTGGACGCGATTTACTTTTTTCTCAGTTTCGCCTATTTTGACTGTGCACTGCGTTATGAAGTGCGTCCACTATGTAGGACGCATATTTCAAGGCTTAACCGAGGTCTGTTTAACATGGCATCCAGTGTGTAATTGGCTTATCTTGGGTCTGATCATTACATGATGTCTGTTATTTTAATTGCTTTCTTAATGGTGTGACCATTCATGTAACTTGTGATTCACTCTTCTTACTGTTCTAGCTTGTTAAATTGATAATTGTTACCTTAAAATATTGCAAACCCATATATAGTTAAATGCATAGTTCATTTCATGCTATCATGTGACTTGTTTTCCGCAAGTTTGAAACCGATGGATTGTGAATTGAGACACGTGTTCACAACACACTTGCACATCTTGGCAGCCCTTTCTTGGGGATTTGGAAGCTCTCTATCGGTCATTCCATATCGGTAGACAAGCGACATTTTCTCTAAGACCTTCGTAAATCTCCGTACTTCATAGACTCCCTCATGAAGACCGAGTTGGTTGTACCGTTGAAGTTCCCTGGAGATAGCGTGCACTTCCTCTCTCATCTTGTTCTCGTGAGTGTGATTTACAATCTTGACTCAAGCCATTAATGTAAAGATTGAACTAAAGTATAAATCGTACCGTTATGTTGCCGAATTTATCTCTTGACCATTGTTATCATGGAATCATGTTCACACTAATTACTACTTGTTCTCGTCATCATCATGAACATGACATTACACATGCTTACATATTGAAACTCTTATTGGCCATTATTAATGACTGTGGGTATCTACATTTAAAATGAAATGAGATGCTGACCGGGCACGACGAGTGTCCAAGGGCTCCAGTGTAGCCCCAATGACGGAGAGTCATAAATATATTGTTAACCATGGGGTATAATGATTACTAACGTTGCATCTGCACTGGAAGTACTTGCGTGTTGAATGATAGATACAATAACCACTTACACGTGTCCTAGTGTACATTTCAAGGTGGATCTTTCCTTGGTGTGCATTAGTGTCTCGTGCCTGATTAGTGTTACATGATCATGCTCGTGTGTGCTTGCTTGCTTGCGTGATATGGCCATCCTGCATTTATTGCAATTAGTGAAATCTTGCGTTCTTGAAAGCTGTTGACATCAAGTGAAATTTTACGTGCTTGTACAAAATGATCTATTGCTAGTTCTATCTTATTATATCATTCTAAATCTTGCTCTATCATGATTACTCTATCTAGCTTGTTTCATGTTTTATTGAGTTTTATTCGCACATGCATATCATGACAATCGTGCTTACCTAGTTCTAAATTGCTAATCACTTATATCTTTGCCTGCACATTGAGATATAAATCCTACTAGGCTAGTTTGCTCATCCCCTACTTTTAACCATTCTAGGTGACTATGAAATACAAGAAGAGGAGCAAGTCGAGGATGGGAATGCGTCCGAGTGATGATCGTTCCAACTTGAGTCTATCTATAGTTAGTTTGTTTTGAGTGTTAGAACAATGTAGTAGGAAGTGAGAAATAAATGTATTTTTCTTTTTATTGAGTCTTAGTTCTGTATTAGTTACATTTGATACATTGAGATGAGATTTGAATACAATTTCATTTGAGTTCAATATTTGGGACCTATTATGATGTTGTGTTGATACACATCTAGTGCGTGCTAGCTAGAGGCTTATTTGCCGAATGTCCACGTCTCGGGATATCGACTCAAATTATCCAAATTAATATCCGCTGCATAATTCTCGGGACGTGACACTACCACTGTCAGAAACCCCATGACTTTCAGAAAGAGATCGTGTGTAACTGTCTATTCATTCTTAAATGTTCTGAACTTCTATCTGAACTTCCTCATACTTTATATTCTTTTATCTCACCAACCTCCAAGGTATGGAGGTATCTATGTCTTTGTATAATGTTTTCAGATGCGTAGCTACCCACTGAAGTGCTTGCTCAAGCTTTCAGTCGTGGGTATGGAGCTTGCAGAACTTTAATGAAGATATCTATCTTGAAGATTTTGAGACTCTCTGAACTGAAGACTGAAGGTCATCTCAAGCAGTCTCATGATGTCAAAAGTTCAAATGGCTATCTCGTTCAAACAGCTAGTTTCCAACAGCCAGATTCAAATGGGAAGATGAAGCTTTTGAAGCTCCATATATAGAAGTAGAAGCGTGAAACCTCAACAACAAGAAGAATAGAATGGAATGAACACACAAGGCTTCATACATAGAAGAAGTTAGAAGCTCACATTCCACTCCAATCAGAAAGCTAGAAGAGCCACTGAAAAGAGAAAGAGAGCCACACTTCAATCCTCGACTTGCATGCTCTCCATTGGTGTTGAGAAGTCTTCTTCCTTGGTGGCCCACTGCATTGCAAATCTTGTCAGTCCACCTTGTTGTTTCAGAAAGAGCCTGAGATCCACTTTCATTAGTTTCTCTTTCTGAATTTTTGTGCTTGCTCATTACTGTTGAGCAGACACACAAGCTTTCATACTTCTGTGTAGGATAACCCGCAGGGGGTTTGTTCCCTGTAGTGCCCCTCTTGTGAAGGGAAGACCTACATGTGTAGGTGGTCTTGTACTCCTTGGTGAAGGGAAGACTTGCTGGTCTGCAAGTGGTTGTATTACCTCTCAGTTGAGAGATGGCCAAGTGCGCTTGGCAATTAGTGAAATCCCAAGTGGTTGCTTGAGGACTGGAAGTAGGACTTCCATGTGGGAAGGGCCGAACCTGGATAAATTCTCTTGTGCTTTTGTGTGATTGTTTCCACCAAGTCTTCACTTGTTTCACACACACCACACTAAGTACTAACTACTCTATTTAGTGTTGTTTATCTTTTAGATAAAATTTTTAAAGCTCAAGAAGTCCTATTCACCCCCCTCTAGGACAACTATAGTGCCATCTCGATCCAACAAGTTGTATCAGAGTGAGGTCTTCTCAGAAGAATCAAAAGATTTGAGAAGAAATGGCAGCTGAAGCTCATATTTATGAAGGTCAGTCAGTTACCAGATCACCATTCTTCGATGGTGAGGACTACCAAAACTGGAAGATGCGAATGGAATGCTTCATCAGAGGCACAGACTTTGATTTGTGGCAGGTAATAGAACAAGGTCATTTCATTATTGCTCTTGCTGCAGGTACTACTACAATTACAACAGCTGATAAAGTTAAACCGTCTCAACATTTTAAAGAAAAAAATAATCTATGTTGTGCTTTATCTAAAAGAGAATTTAGTATATTATCATCATGTAAATCTGCTAAAGAAATGTTGGATAAATTGCAAGTAACATATGAGGGAACTGATAAAGTTAAGCAAACTAGAATAGACATTATTGTTTCACAATATGAACAATTTAAAATGTTGCAAA